>JASGCC010000397.1:0-134810 GCA_030067915.1 Hydractinia echinata | reverse complement strand
TGATACTCCATGTCATTTCAATTGTGGTCACGTCGTTTGATTTTGTAACTTTAAGTTCCTCGTGATAAAACCTCTTAGTGCGCTTATGCCTTGGTTTGTTTTCTGAGCGTATTGAAACAAAATATTTTGTATGTCAAACAGGATTTGAACATAATTTCTAACATAGACAATAGAATTAGTCGATGTTAACTTTAAGAGACGCTTGTAGTTCGGTTCTCTTGGGGGTAAGCCAAGTTTGAAGTTATATATCTTACTGCCACTATTCCCATCTTTATCTGTAGCTTTCAGTATATATTCGTACCCAATGGCTGGTTGATTTTGGTAAGTGCTTTTGCTGATAAACCCTGCTAAGCTTTTAGCTGTATATCAAGTTGTACCCAGTTGCTGGCAGGGACTGCGTTACCGTTCATTAGTAACCATTCAAGTCTTAGGCTCTGAAAAGGGTCGATGTTATCTCGAAATGTGTAATTGCCCATTAAAAACTGGAATCGATAAACGGTGTTTGTCACTGTAATATTATGGATTGCGAAATCAGGAACTGGACCATTCTGGCAGACAATCGAGGATAGACTAAAAGTACATGGAAAAGACAATGAGAAATTTGCAAGTTGTGTTGTTTTCCCGGTTTCTTTATATAACAGTTTAAAATGAAATATATACGAACGCTCATCAAAAAAAAACTTTCGCGCCATTTACTTATAAGAAACAATGAAATACTTTTCCTGAATTTTAGTCTATTTAAATGCTTTCGTTGTCCTAATTTATTTTGTAGGTTACAAGAAATTATTGATATGTCTTTTTGTCAAAATCGTACTTGATTTGAATATCCTTGTCTAAGGAAGATTCTTTTTTTTTCACTACTGTATCAAAGTCTTATTCTTAAGGTTAATTTAACACAGAAACTGAATGTCACAGGAAAGATTTATACATACACAGTTTTGTCATAAGAATTCAGTTTATTTTTCAATCAAGAATGGAAAAGGATCTTCGGAAGTTCTAAACATTTGAAAATGCCCTGTCTCAGTGACTAGCTAAAAACATAAATACAACGCATTTAGAAGTCTTGACTTTTTGAAATTTCAAGTCTCATATAAGTACATATGTGATAAAAACACCTTTAGATCATCAAAGATTGAATTTAGGGAGGAAAAAACTTATACCAGTTTAAAACGTATATGCCTAATGTTCCCTTATCCCCTTTTTTTATCATACGTTGCATATTATTTTAAAACTTTGGACATCCAAAACGCTTAAGTTATTTTGCGCCCTATTAGATAAACGCCACCTTTTAACCGTAATATATCTGCAAAGTGTGTAGCACTGTAACCATGGTGTTTTCAATTAAGCATAGTTTCTATTAAAGATTCTGAAATAAAGTGTTGTTGCATTGTGATGTTTCTTCAACTTTTTCTACCTATAAGTTTTCTACCTTGTGATAGATACAGTAGGTGTATATAATGCAGACCAGACCGTCAGGACCAAGAATTCTTATTTCGATGACCATATGTATAACGTGTATTATATATTTTATCAGGAAAATTTTTCAGTTCTTACTTCTGTTATCAATAAGAGTCCTGCGAAGGGGGTCCTAGTGCATTGAAAGCTCAACGTTTGGGCTACGGAAGGTGTGCAAGACAGCAATCGCTCCAATTAGACAACCGCTTGAAGAAATCACTCCTAATCTCATGGATCGATGCACACTTTTATAGTCTCTGGCATGACTCGCTTGGTTTCAACCGATGAGCGTTTTAAAACATTGAAATGGTATAAATTTCTATGCTAGGAAGCTATAAAATTGACTATGATACAGTTTTAGTATTTACTTAATGTCCTTGAATTTCCAATAACCAAATCGCCTTAGCCCACTTAGTATAACCTGGCTGTTTTTGAAAATTTCAAAAGCACTAAATAGTAACCCGTTTTTGAATCTATGGACCAAATCTCGCAAGGTGTATATGGAACGAAATCTATATAAATAGAATATACATATATCTGTTTATTTTGACTCAGCAATTTGCGTTTTGTTGTGTTGTGTTATCGATTGGTAGCCTTATGGTAGAGCGTTCGCTTCCAGTGCGGCAAGGTTTTGGGTTCAAACCCTGGTCCAGTCATGCCAGAGACTATAAAAGTGTGAATCTATCCTTTCTGCTTAGCGATCAGCATGAGAATAGGATTGATATCTTAGGCGGTTGTCCAGTTGAGCGATTGCTGTGCTTGCACGACTTTTGTAGCTCAAATGGGAGCTTTAGATGCACTAGGACTTCCTTAGCAGGACCCTCGTTGATAGCAGGTACCAATAGGAACTGAAGAGGCTATCCTGGGTAAATATTTCAATAATAATAATAATAAACTTAAGTTATAATTTTAATTCTTCGTCAATTTTATTATTTTTATTCATATGAGTCACTACGAAATAGGAAAAGTTTTTCTGATCAACAGTTTTTAGAATAATTAATCTGAGTGATTCACCAATGATCGACAATGTCTGAATACAAAACCGTCGCTATATTTAAATAGTCATTGTTTGAAAAAACAGCTTGGTTATGACCTCAGTTTCCATGAAGCTAGTTCCTAACAAAATTTACGTTGAAAAATGAAAAGAATCGCAAAAAGTCTGCAAACGTACCCAATAACATGTTTTTCAAAATTTTGTGTGCATATTTCTGAACATCATGCTCAAATGTTCTTTTTTGTGTTATTTCCAAAAAAACAGGACATTTACAGATGTGGACAAATATTGTTAGAATTTGAAGAAAAACAAAAAGATGATGTTAAAGTTATCTTATTATTCATGCAAAGCAAAAAGATTTTAGTAGTTCTAGACTCAACTTATGTGTTTTCCTAATCTGTGAAGAAATCAAGGCTAAGCCTGTTCTTAGTGAGTTATATAAAGAAACATGTAGTTTAAAATCCCCACCACAGTGCTTTAAATTGTTTAGTTACCAAAAGGAAAATCATCCATATTTCCGGCAGTATTTCCTTTTTTCGGCCAGTATTTCACCTGTACCTTGCTAACCATTCCAAGAACGTTTCGCTGATGCAAGTTTACAACTTGATTTATCTTTTAAATTTAGTTAAAAGTACAGTTGCTCATTTAGAAACTTTTCCTGGGAAAAACCTTTTTCATATTGCCTTTACTTCACATTCTACTACTTGTAAATAAACTTTTAAGCTTAGGATAAGACGAAAAGTTTTAATATGAATCTTAAGAAACTCGAATTTAAGAATCATGACGCTCAAAATCTGAAAACCTTAAGAAACATTCAAGAAACATTGCCAGGCTGTTGGTAGGAAGCAAAACAAGAAAACCTAATTTATCCAAAAGAAAGAGAGGATAAATTTACCCAACAGATATAAACATGATAATGAATGAGATTATCATAAAAAACAGAATAAAGAGAAAGAAAAAAAGCTTATTAAAAGGAAAAAAGAGGGAAGATAAACATACCATACATACATATATAGCATAAGAAACACGAGTTTAAAGAGACACGAGGCTTAAAATGCTTAAAAACTTAACCCTTTCGGTCCGGGGGGGGGGGGGGGGGCGGGGGGGGGGGGGGGGATTCCGCCCCCCCCCTGACCGAGTTTTTTAATACACTCCTATAATGCCTATGTTACATGGCTATGGACAACTAACTTACATCTATTTATGCGAATACATTTACACAGGCATTCAATTGGTCTGCCAAAGCTGGATGTTCTTATATTTTCACTAAATTTCAGCCCAAATTGTTCTTAATTTGGTTTTTTATCAAACTTTTTGAAGTTAAGACGTAACTTATGAATTCTCTTGTACCATAACTGCTATACTTTCACGATTGCGTCTTGTTGATGACAAGAGGGAGTAAAACAGATGGGCTGAGAGATCTCGTCGAGGACAGACAGGAAGGGTTTTTGTTTTCTGGCTATTTACTGAGTCTGAAAAATGTTCCAGAAGATGTGATCTTTCAATGATTTTGAAGACTCAAATAATAAAAAGTCAATAGTAAAAACGATAAAACTTTGACAATAAAACTGAAAGTCGACCCTCGGTGATAAAGTTGTTTTTTTTACCTTTGTTACTTTTTTTTTATCTATTTAATTATTTGTAACTGCAGAGATATATGCAGATATTTTCTTATAGCATTTTAGTCCTGTTTTATTTTGTTGTTTCAAAACGTGAGATGATCAAATTTTAGATCGAAATTTATTGTCAAAAACATAAAAATGTTCATTATTCGTATATACTTTTGTTAATTTTGTCTAATACCACAATAAACTTTGTTTTTCCACGAAACATACGGCACAATCAATAAATAGGGTTCGACGACGTTACGACAGGGCAGCAGACATTATCAACGACGACGTTACGACAGGCAGCAGACATTATCAAACTAAATAACACGTTTATAGCAAATAAAACAAATTCAGTATTTTAAATAGCTTTTTTTAACCTTTTAAATTATCCTTATACTTTGCAATTTTCTATCCAGTAACAAGCTTTGCCTCCTTGAGAACTTTAACTTAGATCGCTTAAAACACGAATAAAAATTCCGCTGTAGCTGCAACAGAAATAGCTCACTTACCTGACTGTGAGCAGTATGGCATAATAATGCCGAATCCACTCCTTGTCAACATCAATCGGAAAAATCTTATCCTTCGGTATTAAAAATAATTCTCAAACATTTTTATTATGGTCTGTTTTATTAGCAAGCAATGTCTTTTAAAATATTTCGCGTCAATGAATCAAGAACTTTGCAGAGATATAACTCTCGATTCATTTTCGAGTATTACATCACTCCAATTTACAGGGGGTGCGGGACGGAAATAATTTTTGCAGAGAAAAATATTTATTTAATGTAGAATTATATGTATATTTAAAATAGATTGTCTTTTATTCTTCTCTATTTTATTGTACAAAAAACAGTATTTACAATATGGGATAACAATATAAAAATAGATTAAGGTTCTAATTTTTAACAGTAAAATTCACCCCCGGATTTCTTCAAATATCTATTTCAGCAAAAGTATAAGAGTTGAATGGCTGAATCAAAAATGGTAAATGTAAACTTGATATATAAAACTTTTCATTAAAACTTTATTTTAAAAACCCAATTACAAAATCTAGGCTGATTCATGCATTTTACATTAATGATTCGATTATTCTGTGAAACTGTGAATTTTTTTGCGTCTTTTTATATTTATCATAATTAATAACCTTTGAAGAAGAAGAAGAAAAAGAAGAAGAAGAAGAAAAAAGAAGTGAAACAAAAAAAAGAAGAACCAATTAAATGTGATTTTTCTAATTTCGTACAGCTTTAGCTTATTTTACCAACTAGACAAGGAAACTAAAAAAAGAAAAAAATTACTAACCGCGAAGAAAGAATACAGGGAATCATACGATACTATTAAGCACGATCTACACACGGTAAATAATAGATGAAGACATTCATTTGCGGCGATGAACGTTATAACTATCACTTTGTTTGAAAAACTGTCGTTAAAACGATAGTAAATTGTCGTTAAGGAAGAGTTTAAAGAGTGAATAAATGACATTCGAACAAGAAAAAATTTACAAGCTAAGGAATCGTTTGAATTACTTAACACTTCGTGAATCAAAAATTGTGTTTTCAACGAAGGGTTGTAAATTCAGAGGATGGTGCGTTTATGAATAAGTCTTCGGTAGCTAAAGCTGTCAAAAAATTGCGCCCGCGTGTGTCTCATCAAACACTAGACCTTTTTGTTTTTTGTTTCCTTTTCGTTAGAAAAAGCAAAGTACTGCCTACTTCGTGTGAATTAGAAACTTGAATTTTTAGCACTTGTCCTATTTACCTATACCTTTTTATAATCCTAGCTATAAACAGCTCCTGGCTTCAAAATCATTACATTAATCTAAAAATTAATTTAGCATGACTTTCTGCTAACATGAAGGAAGAAACAGAGGGATAGTATACCAAAAAATCGCGAACAAAGAAAGGATAGTTTAATTATTTAGCGCAACGAGTTGTTAGAAGGGCTGGGATTACAATGGGTTAAGTTTTATAATAAAAAATTTACACTGATGTAATTTAATTCAAAGATCCTGACTATGTTAAATAACAGAAAACTTTTCTTGTAAGTTTTGAAAATAAAACACAAGAAAACATATTTTCTTTTCACCTTAAACTACTTTTTGTGCTAGAAACGTCCTTCCAAATAAATAGCCAAACTAATTGAAAATTAATAATTAAGCTTAATACCTTCTTTAACAGACACGATTTTTTTTATAAGCAACTTAGAATTTTGGTCACATTTCAAGTTGCCTGTTTTTAGGCTAATATCTAGATCTAAAGTTTCTTAATAGTTGCGTAATTTTCTCCGATTAAATGTTTCTATAAGAAAAAGGAAAATAGGAAAAGAAGTCACTGTTTTGAAGCCAAGAAACAACAAATTAAAAAGAACATTAAAAATGTTTCTATCTTCACTCTCTTCGTTGAAGAAGTAATTGCAATTTTATTTTTCTGCAAGTTTAAGTTATTTCTTTAAAGTGTTTTGATTTTTTTTAATTTAAAGAGTTGTTTCCTATACTTACAATTGTATAGTTCAGTTGCTCAAAGACGAATTGCTTATAAAAAAATCGTGTAGTTTACATTTTAAATGGTGGAGGTGTTAGTAACCCTGCATTCCCTGAAAGATAGGATATGCAGACTTAACTTTACTTTACTTTAACCGTACGCTAACCCGGTGAACGAGTATTCTATTCCGTTGCAAATTAGATTCAATCCGCTTGAACCATTGCTGTAATAATAACAATAAAAGTATTTTGTTTAACCGACAGAGTATAATAAAATCGTACGGCCAATGTTGTTCTTTAGTACTATGAATCTCTTAATAGAAAATTTCTATTTGACTAGACAATGACTGCATGAAGGTCCTAAGTATTACGTAATAAAAAATATACTTTCTGTCTAAAATGATCGTCTCATCAAAAAATATATACATAAACGAACGATTTGTTGTAGTTAACTCATTATGTCGAAGGTAACAAGGTCCTAAAAAAAATCATTGTCACCACTGGAACACTTATAGTCGTGAATATCGCTAAAAATGCATCAAAACATGTTTCCTTAGAGTAACGTTTACCAGCTAGTTTATGTATAATTTCTTTGTTCCGAGAAAAAAAGAAGAAAAATGATATAATTTGGAGGAAACAAAGCAGAAAAAATCTGTATGCGTAAACATTGACCTACAATAACATTACAACTGGTGCCTATTACATCAATGAGTTCGTTCTGAATAGTAATGCTTCTAATTCTTGTAGCTTTTGCGAATGTCTGGATCGAAAAAGACGATCATTTTCAGCAAAATGTTGCCATCCACCTTCTTGCATCTGTCACGTCATTCCAAGACGCATAATCATCCTTTGGATGCAACATATCAAATTTCATAGCATAAACATTCACCCTTCATCATTGGACGCGATATTTCCCGACTTGTTGTTGTTTTTTTGCATTTCTTCAGCTTCTAGTGACAAAGACATAAATAAATAAAAAAAAAAATTTCAACATTGGTAAGGATATGGTTTCTTACCTCGCATTGCTTGTTCATAACGTTCTTTTGTTAACCTGTTACACGTTTGAGAGATTTCACTCAGAGGCACATGAAACACGTCGGACTCTATTAGAAAAAGAAAGATGGAAAAATAAATAAGTCTTGAAGACATATACAGTTGGGGCAGGATTCGTCGGTCACGGCAGGATTTGGGTCTTACATCACAGTAAATTAAATTGTTGCATATTGTATATAAAATAATAAAATGAAATTGAATGAAATTGACAACAAACATTTAAATGAAAGAGCTTAAACTTTACGATTTATTGCATTTTATTTCCTAGTACCTCGTTTCCAATGTTAAATCATATAGATTTTTTATTCTTCAGCACCTATAGGTGGAAATTTCCACTGGCCACTATTTTACGATTGAAAATATAAAGATATATAAGATTATAACATAACGTTACTTTGGTAGATTAATATCGTGCTTGTGAGTTAGAAAAAACGATCTTGCTTTATCTTCATGCTTAATTAGTTTTATCAGTATTCTACACTTTTACCTATAAATTCCACAATTATACTTGCAAGAAAAGTCATTCTTACAAACCTGTCACCTTTGAAGTCGACGGTTCGGCACATTTACCAATTTCCTCTCCAAATGCTTCATCAACTTCTTTTCTTTTCTTTTCACTTTCTGGGGTAACGTTAATATTAATATCTGTTGAAAAGTACATCGGCTCCAATGTTTCTTCTATAGGCTCTTCTTCAAATGTAGTGTCGTTTCTTAACTCCTCGTTGACATCCAAAGCAGGCTCCTTAGCTTCAAACCAGATGTTGTAATTTTGACTGGAAGGCTTCGTGGAATCGTCAAGCTCTGCAAGTCTTTCCTTTAGTTTATCTCCTATGGTAGTGTCAACTTGTGTCAAGTGATGCATGTTTGATGGATCGAAACTGGTGACAAAATTATCATCTAATGCATCTATTAACTAAAGTGAATATGCATTGTCAAAATGAGATAGGATCTCTTTGGACGAATGCTAACATAACTGCAGTACGAAAAAAGGAACGCGCTTTTTGTATAGCAGCAAAACTACCAAAGTCAAATCATTTTGAAAATTTAGAATCACTGCTGAATAAGGATTTTAAAAAATCGGTGTGGCCACGGACTGTATCTAAACACATTAGTTTTAATTACGTATTGATGGCTATTGTCAAGTCAAATAAAGGAGAAACCTGAATGGCTACCTAACTGGGAACATTTCAGAATGTGGTAAGGATTTTCAGAGTAGAAAAGGGGTCTGAAAAAAGTTTTGGATGTTTTGCACGAAAAAAATATTTACCATCATATCATCTTGCGACAGCTCGAAGTCAAATACATCCACATTTTCAGCAATTCGATTGATTTTTCGTGAGCTTGAAATGCACGAGTAACCTTTTTGAAGACACCACCTTATCATTGTTTGAGCTACCGTTTTCTCGTAGCGCTTTGCGATACGAAGTAACCTAAATAATAAAGGAAATAGTTCAATTTAACATAGCAAAAAAATAGTTATTATGTTGTTTGAATAATTTCTTTTTACAATTAATGTTAGGTTGATATAATTTTTGATAATGCATGAGGCTAATGGTGTAAATAACGGAGGCAAGAAAAAAAATGAGACAGCTTCTCATTGAAAGTTAAAACGCCGAAAAAGGGTAAAAAAAGGAAGGAGAGAAGAAATTGATATTCATTACCAAACACTAAGCGATTGGATTCTTTCTTTGAAGAAGTAGTATAAATACAAGATAAGCAATTTTCAAGATAGAATGTAAAAATCAGGTGGTTGTAGAAGATGGTGAAAAAACACAATAATCTCCACCTTGGTTCGTACATCTTCTTCGCTGCAGCAAGTGGCGCGAATGCTTGCAGGACAATGCCTAACTGTTGCAGTTGTTTAGCCATTTTAGATTGTTGAAAGAACGGATGAATTTCAAGCTCGACAACTAAAAATAGCAACAAGATTTCATAAAAATACTCGCGCATGGAAAGCCACCCAAAATATGATTATGTTTGCTGGTGTTCTGCAACGCAGATACTTTTGCATGTTAACATTAACATACTTCGTTCTTTTCAAGAATTTCATGATGAAACAATGCTTAAGTATGGCCTATGCTTCCCACTTACTGTTGCCCTTACTGCTTCTTTACTTGTAGCTTGATCCTGCTGCCCTTTTGAGACATACCACTAAGCGTTTAACAGATTCGACCTGTAATCTTGGACAACTTTAAGACCTTCCATTTTACAATATTGTCTAACGCTGCCAAAATTGCAAAAAGGAAAGATGGTAGCATGTGCAGTATCAACAATATTTGACAGAATACCTATAATATTAAGGGGATTTTATTATATTTTACGCAAGGTTGTAGCAACTAATTTAAATTTTGCTTTCTGTGGTGCATTTTATCTATATTATAATGCCCGTATACGTCTGTCCGTCTGTCCGTCTGTCTGTCTGTCTGTCACGCAAAATGGTAGCTTAGCTGCGACGGGCGAACCCGTGGATTTTTCCACGGGCTAACGACTAGTATCCCAATAATGTTCTTCCAGTTGAATGTTTTTTTTTTTAATAAATAAAGCTTACTTTTGTGTTTATAAAACAAAAAACTGACGGTACATTGTTTTTAGGTTTCTTTTTTAAAAGGAAACGTATCTAAGAACCCTAATTTTTTAGTTCTACTCCAGAATTAAATCTTATTTCAATTATTTATTACATTAAACTGATTTATTAAAACAAAACTATAAATTAAGACAGCTAGTCACAGTGTAGTGTCCGCGACTAAAACATTTTAAACTTTTAACATGATATGATTTGCTTTAAAATGCTTGAATTAATCGCATTGAATAATACATACATTTATAAAATTTAATATGTATTGATAACTTTTGTTTAAACTAATTATTATTGGACGTGTCTTATCAAACGGAACTTGATTAATTATGCAAATTAATGCGAATCATTGCATATTTTAACGATTATCGCTGTTATAATTTTTTAACCTATTCATTTCCTCTATATCTTGTTAATCAATTAATTTGACGAATTGAGTTTACGGCGTATATTCAGTACAGTTTCGTTGTTCAGCAAACTTTGGTTTTATTTCTTCTATATGCACTATATTTATTATAAATGAGTTAGTTGCGAAATTGCAGCTGTTGGTAAAAAAAACTTTCGCTTTCAAACGCAGATATGTTACCATGTTTGGGTATTAAAAACTTTTTGGGCAAAAATCTGAAGATCAGAAAAGCATTGTTATCAGCACAAACATTGTCATAAAGCAACTTTAGACTCAAATCTTTCCCAAAAAATAACTTGTGAGAACTGCCAACTTTAAGTGAGTGAATAAAAAAGAAGGAAAAGAAAAATGGAAGGAATAGTGTTTCGTGACTCTCGTGACGCACCAGCCTATCTAAGCAAAAAAACGGAGAAATTTTGGTCTTCCTAGGATATTTTAAAACGTTTGTATGTGAATAAGGCCTGCATCAATCTTGGATGGTAATAAAGAAATATATATTGCTACTCTCGCCAAAAGCTGATTTGAAAACAACTGATGTTAAGAAACAAATTTATCAGTGTTAGTTTAGTAAAGTGTACAGCATTTTTCTAAAATAGTAATTTAGATGAAGAAATAGCGCGGAAAGCGAAAAAATGAATGACCGACCTCGTTCCCAGGACTCTGTCTTCGCTAAATTCACAAAGCCAGAAAAAACCCTGGAATGGACCTTGCATGTTTCTTCATATAAGACCCTCGTTGATAAGAGCACTGAGACTGAGGTTTTGTCAAACATTAAGAACATCTTAAGAGCGTACACAGCCTGAATTCCTTTATAGATTATTATACGAACAAAAATAATGTAAGTCTAGAATTACTAAGAAACAATTATTCCCAAGTAGTTTTTCGTTCTTTTTGTTAGTATACGTATATGTTTTAGCGGCTGAAAAAGTTTTAAAAAATAAATACATCCAACCCCCTGAAATTTAGACGTTCATGTATAAAAAACGTGCGGTTTATCTTATTTTTATCTTAAATACTTTTCCATGGCAGATGTTATAGCATTAGCATTTTTTTAGAGAAATGCTTTTTGTTTCTTTAAATTGTATGAGCACAAAAATCGTATGCATTAATGAACCACGAAACAATCGATAGAAATGATTAAAAAATACGTAAAAACTGTCTTTTACTTTATGGAAATTAATCCTTAAATTCCGAGGAACGCAAATTGACGTCGCAACAAGAACGAAATAGGAACAGGCTGTTTAATGGCCATAACACGTGATCATTCAACATTAAAATATGAAACTAAAGGCCTTTTGAAAAATAATTAAATTTTCTGAGCAGTGTGAATGTTCAGCAACGTTTGGGTAACAGGTGGCCAGAAATCGAGTTCAGAGACGAAAGATTGTCGGCGAAGAAAAATGCACACATCGGGATTTCAAAATAACGGCTTTCTATAATTTCCTTCTATGACGAAATCTTCGCCAGGTGAAAAACGTGACACAATTTTTGCTATGTGACGAACTTATTTTACAGAACCAATTTTTCACCTGAGGAATTTTGCACCACTAACGTATCCTACAAATGGAAGAGAAGAAACTTACCAGCTGGCAACACTCCAGTATGGAGATAAATATAATTTAAATGACCAATGTTTACATTGCACAAGCCAATTGCTCTAAGAAAACAAGAGAACAAAGTAATAACAAAGTACAGCTGCGAACATTGAACGCATTGCACTGTCCTTTTTGTTATATTGCAAGTGGAATAGTAGACAAAATTTTAATACTGTTTAGGCAGAAAATTTATATTAAATTGCTCGCTGTCTCTCTTTCTCTAAGCCCAATATGGTAGCAGCAAGTAGCAAGTAAAATGGTAGACAAAAGTTTAATACAGTTTAGGCAGAAATACTATATTAAATTGCTCGCTGTCTCTCTTTGAGGCAAAGATGGTAGCTGTGAATAGCGGCGGGTGGTAGATTTTTCCACGGGCAAATGACTAGCTTCTTTTTAAAATCCGTACTCTTGTTCCGTTTTAAAGGCTTTTCACTTTTATAAAACTTAGAAGCTAGGGAAATGGAAACTTTAAATTATGATGGCGTTATTCACATCTGATGACGTCATTTGCATTCACTTAGAAGGGAGGTGGTTAACAGTGCGATTTCATAATTTAACAAAGTCTAAATTTTTATAACCTAGAGGTTTGGCTCCTCTACAGAGACGGTTTACAAATTTTCAGTAATCGGAAGTGATACAATAAAACAAACTTGTGATTTCTTAATATTATAAAGGCACTATGGGCAATCGCAAAACGATATAGGTTAGAACAAAAGTAATGATGTTATTCGACTTGTGACTGTGATGTAGCGTAGGCCCTTAAGTACCTTAAAAACTTTTTTTTTATATTTACGCTACGCTTTGCATTTCAACACGTAGCTACTGAAGCAATGATCAGAAAGCATGAATTACAATTTCGCATTTAATTTGATTGTGCGTTATTGCGAGTGCAAAATAAGTGCGTCATTGAATGTTAGAAAATCAATCTAACAACAAAGAAACAGGAACTAATACCCAGTGAAGTCGCCAAACACACATTCTTTTCTTCTTATTTGATTTAAATGGACTTACTTTATATTTCCTTGATGCATTGCATCGATCATAACCTTCCATGTCTCTAAATAAAATCCTTTGGTGTCCAAATAATGTATCATATACAAATCAATATAATCAAGACCAGATCTAAAAAACGAAAGTTATAATTTTAACAAATTGAAGCCCCTTAGACTTTTGTGTAGACTGTTTTCGTCAGGTTTTAGAAAAGCGTGGGTTAAACTACAGAAAAAGGAGTTTTAAAAATGTTACCACTTATCTGTTCAGTCATTGAGTAATATAGATATTATCATGTCATGAACTCGCTTGTTCATGACATGATAATATCTATATTACTCAAAGAAGAAGAAGTGTTTATTGAGTTTTGAATTACAGAAAAAAGAAATGTTTCTTCTTCTTAAGATTGGAAATTATATTTTGTTTTCAACACATACATTTTCCACAAATTTTCTATTTCTTCTTTGGTATCATCTATGCCAAACATACCTGTATCTTGCTAAAAATAGAAATTAAAAACATGTTAATTTCTAATTCGCTTCGCTTAAACGAAATTAACCTTATTAATTTTCCCGCACACGGACTTGATAGTATAACAGACAAGTTGTTTTGAGAAGAGAAGTCGTCTTAAAAAAAGTCGTCTTAGCTTCTTAAGGGGGATTTTCACGAAGCGAATTGAACGGCGAATTCGACGGCGAATTGTATCTGAGCATGCGCAGTTTTGTTTGTTTTGATTTTGCATCGAAATAATCGCTTCGCTGAAAAGTAGAAACAGTTCCTACTTTTTCGCGGCTAAAGGTTTCGCTGCTAGTTTTTGACCAATCAGAACGCGGTTAACTAATGTAAACAATGAATTTGGCGCCTAACTTATTTTGTCGTGAAAATTAAAAAGCGAATTCGCCATCGAATTTCTTTAAGAAGTGTGGTCTAAGAGAAGAGGAGTCGTCTTAGTTCTTAAGAGGAGTCGTCTAAGAGAACAGGGGTCGTCTGAGCTTCTTAAGAGGAGTCGTCTAAGAGAAGAGCGGTCGTCTTAGTTCTTAAGAGGAGTCGTCTAGGAGAACAGGGGTCGTCTTAGTTCTTAAGAGGAGTCGTCTAAGAGAACAGGGGTCGTCTCAGATTCTTAAGAGGAGTCGTCTTAGGGAAAAGGAGTCGTCTTAGCTTCTTAAGAGGAGTCGTCTTAGAGAAGAGAAGTCGTTTTAGGGAAGAGGAGTCGTCTTAGTTTCTTAAGAGGAGTCGTCTTTGCATTGTATAGAAGATCGTCATATGATAACCTTAGAATGCTTTACAATATACTCTACAATACTCTAAAAACAACAATATCACTATTTCTCTCACAATAAAACTGTTACAAATCACTATGAATATATTTCACACTCGTAAAGTAACCGTAAAACAATTGGAATGCAAGTATAGTGACATAATAAACTTTCTTTTTTATTTTTAGGGAGGGTTCTCGAATCCTGCAAGCTTGAAAATCACGTGACAACGTGATGCCGAGGTTATTTCTGTAAGGACTGTCCAACACTGAAAATAAATTCTAATATACCGTAATTGACCGATTAAGCGCCCTTGGTGCAGCTGACAAAAAAACTGCTTGTGTCCTGCTCGAGCAACTTCAAAAAAGCTACATTGAAAATAATTCATAACCGCGTTATTAAGGTTTCTTCATTATGCCGAAATATATGTTCAACTAAAAACCTGGGCGCTTATTACAAAATTTTCCTCTAAACCTGGGCGCTTAATTGAGTCCTGGGCGTTTAATCGGTCATTTACGGTAATTTCTACACGTTATTTTTCCTTTTTATATTTATGAACGATCGCATTTCAACTCGGGCTGGATGGGTGTTATTTTCCCCGCCTTTTCAGCCTGGAATGTTCTTATTTGTATTCTTCTACAAAAACCAGGGAAATATATGATCAGATTTATGAGTTAGGATGAGTATTTTTAAGGTTGGAAGGAACAGATCATTTTGATTTTGTCATTGTTAGCACAAAAAAATAAGTATATGATAAAAAATAATTGTTTCTTTGTAGTTTTGTTTGTATATTCTATAAATGAAATTAGTCTGAGTACGTTCTTAATATATTCCTAACTTTTTACAAAATCTCAGCTTCAACGTTGTTATAAACTAGGTTCTTATAAAACAGTGCGCAGGACATGACGTCCTTGGGGATTGCTCCTGGCGTACGAGTTTATAATCTGTCTATAATCTTAGATTTGTAGAAAAGCAGGACAACGTTTAAGCGCGCAAACACAATTAAGGATACGCAAAACACCTATTGGCCATGTTAAAGTTGGTTGGTTAAGGCTGTATCTCACAAACTGCCAAATAAATGTATATAAAAGTAAAGATTTTCTGAAAACTAGGTAAAATTTCTACAGAATAGTGTCATTTTGTCATAAATAATAAATCAAGAAAACGTAAAAAATTATGGAACAAATTTTTCTATTTTCCGACTTACAAGCCCACAAGGTTGTCGCATAAAAATTACACCATTAAAATCTACTTCACTTGAGTACTAAAACGGTGTCTTAGTTTCGCTTTTCAAGGTCTAATTTTATATCGAAAAGTTGCTTTTCGTGCTTTTCTGTTGTACTTTTTTGTCACCTTTATACTGTGATAATATCTAACAATTAATTCTTGAGCAAAAAAACAGATACAGGTTGTCCAGAACATTACTACTTTGGTTTTACAACGATATTTATAATTCCTTCTACTTTTTAGCCCAAACACAAAGGTATAGGGAGGAAAAATTGTTTTCGAAATATCGAGATTCAGATTTTGTACACAAATTTAATCTTGTAAGAAAATAATAATAAATAAAAAAATATGTTGTTATATATTTCTCCATTTTTTATATTTTTTTCTGTCAAAAATTTATACTTTTTATTTAAAATAAATATTATATATATTATATTCTATATGGCTTTCCAATGGTAGTTTAAAATAAGGCAAAATATCGTTGGGTGTTTCATTCATACTTAATACTTACTGTTCAAGGAACTTGTGCATTTTCGAACAAAAATAATTCACAAATTTCGCTGCGTCGCCTCGCGCGGCAAAACTTCGCATTTGGGTAGGGCGGCCCTGAAACCGCTTGGTCTTGTTTAGAAAAATCAATCTAGAATGTTCAAATGTCACTGAATTCGGAGATATGGCCTTTCCGAAATGATAACCAAGACCACCCTTTCTGTGGGTGGCTGGGAATAAAAGTGCTAATGAAGGGCGATGAGGAAGAATTTCTTGCAACACGAGATAATAGGAATAGATCATTTTTTACAAGAAATAAGTTTACCTTGAAAGACAAAAATACATCTTCTCTTTTAAGACCAGCTGCTTTAACACCCCTCAATATTGGCTCGATTTTGTGGAATCTAATATGAACAAGTGAAATAAATTAATACACATAAGGGAGTAACAAGGGAAAAGGGAGCATTTTGCAAAAAAACTACTTTCGTGGCCAAGTTTCTAACACATTTGTTGTTTAACATTTTTACACTCTTAGACTTTTTCCCGATAAAAGCGGTCAAACAAACAAGCATTGTGACGAGCACGTGGGCGACACTAAGACCTAGCGGTGGGAGCGGGGAATAAAACAATAAATACGACTTTACAGTTTTTAGGTTAAAAGTTGCGCTCATATATTTATACATGCCCATACATTACGTTTAATTTTGTCCATTTTATATAATTTAATTTAATTTAATTTTTTTATTTTATATAAAAAATAATTTAAAAAAATTAGGCAACATAATATATGTCGCTATATATGAAGTACGAAAGAAGAAATTTCGAAAATAAAAAACACCAATTTCATAACAAGAGCGCTTTTTGTATTGCATACTGTTACAAACCAAAGCTTCACTTTGTCTACAGCATACTCCTAATGTTAAACTAAAATGCCAGCTTGTGCGCTTTCTGAAACCGCCACATACCCTGAAAATTGTCAGGTATAAATACCGGTAAATGTAAGGAACAACCGCTACCTCTCCTACCCTCGCCTCAACTTTAAACAAAAGGCCTCTTTGAACAAATGGGAAACTAACCGTCACTTGTCGTTGATCCGCTTGAAAAAAATCTACGGGTTCGCCCTTCGTACTTATTATGGTCCTCAAATGTTTACCCGTCGTACAAATCCAAGTCATCACTATTTCGTGCACCCTAAGCACAAAGTAGACATGCGCTACCATTTTGAATAAAATACCGCTATTATTAAAGTAAACTTGTCCTCGGCCTGTGGATAAATTCACGGGTTCGCTATCCTTTATTACCGCATTTATGTGTCTCGCTACTGAGGTTACTATTTTGCTCAAAGACAGCCAGACGACAGCTATTATTAAAGGAAACTAGTCGGTAGCCCGTGGATAATCCACAGGTTCAGTCGTCTTTATATAACGCATTTCTTGTTTCCGTAACACGACCTAACTTCGCAGACAGACAGACAGAGGGACAGACAGACTTACGGTGTTTTTAATATAGAGATTATGGGGATGATGGAAGTAAGCTATTTTCGGAAAGACCTCTCTTGTTTTTTTATTTTTATGTACTGTAAGCCGAAAAGCTTTTACTTTTAATAAAATGAAATATATATTTTTAAAATACATTTAAACATGGCGAATTTTATTAAAACCTCTCTTGTTATTACTATGAATTAATGCTTCTTAAATAAACAATTCGTTAAATATTAATTAATCTGGTTTTTAAACTTTAATAACGCAGTTTAAACAAACAAACAAGCAAACAGTCAAACAAAACATCCAGTGACTTACTCTGTTGGCAGCTCAATCATTTTAATATCAATAGTCCCAACAGCAAATTTCGTCATTTTTTCTATAAACATGTCACTATCATCGTTCTTAAATCGTATTCCAACCCGCGGCATATCTACTTTGTTAGATTTTATTCTTTTATTTATTATATCAACATTGTTGGCAACTTCATGGCGGCTCAATCTTGATGTAAGATCTAACACTTGTTGTGAATATGTCAAACACACGCACAGCGATAGGAGTAGCAGTTTCATTCCTGTTGTCATTCCTTTTGTTAACAAAAATTAATCACTTCGGCATAATATATATTTATTTTATGTATTTGTATATGTTATTTATTCTTCCAATGATGCACATGATATGATTAAAGTTTTTTTTCTCTAAACTTCAACGAACGCATGTAATAATTGTTTATACAAAAATAAGAAAATTGTTATGAAACCGCATGGTGTTTAAAAATCATTGTGTCTTTGAATATCCGGACGGTAATTAAGACTTGTATTCACATTAAACTTTAATTGCGTCTTAATTACAAAAATAATTAAAAAAAAATATAAGTTTGCTAATATTAAAATCAACTTACTTTATTATGACAGTCAAATTAGTAACTCACTTCGAAATTTTGAAACTTTGAAGATGATTTTTTTTATAGAGAAGCGAACTGCGTTGCGGCATGGCGGCTGAATGAAAGTTCATGATGCCAGTGTTGATTTTGAAGACCAGACCGACTGACTTAGTTCACTCCGTAAAAATTCCTTTCTATTATTTGATTCCACATGTAACAGCTATCTAATAACAAAAAAGTCCTGAACAAAGACTGAGAATGTTTTGATCTTAAAAGTAGAGAGTTTGATGTTTTTTACATTTAAAACGGTCAATTTTCAACTACAACACTTTGCAGAATGACAACACTAGATCCAAAACATAAACCATTCTATTAGAAATTACATCTTTGTGAGTGCTGAATTATTTATATTTGAGTAATTTTACACATTTGCCAAATGGGTGGTGGCTAAATAAACTTACTGAACTTACTGAACAAATTTGTGAGTAAAGATAAAAAAGTAATGATTCGTAATTAAAGATGAAGCTTCGATATTCTCCGTTCGATTTGTTGATGAATGTTTCCGTCTGTATATTTAATAAATTTGGAGCCATCTTATCACAACAACACTTAGTTGATTTTAGGATTTAGAAATCTATATTTTTTCTAAATTATTTTCTGACTGCAACAAAATAATTTTTGTTCGCCTCCCTTTAATGAGTTTGCACAATGGAACATTCGAAAAATACTATTTCGATAACTTACACATTTTGTTATAGTATGGTATGGGCCTACATATGATTTAGGGTCTAGTTACAAACTCTAGTTATAGGCTCTACAATCGTTGCCAGAAGTAGTTGAAAAAAATACAAGAACTGATAATAAATAGCAGATAAAATGATAAAAATAGAATTACTATATTTTATCTCTACCCCTTTTACACAACGCTGAAGGGTCATAGCAGCATACTTCTAGCGAGAGAAAATTCGAAAATCCACCTTGAACTGGGGGAGCGGGGTTGTGGATCTGTGTATTATTGTTATTTTGAAAAGTGTTTTAACACTTTTGGTAAAAATTGTAGTTACAGGACCTGGTTAGTGTTTATTTTGTATAAATACTAACTAGAGCTAGAAAATCTGCACGGCTATGACGTGGACAATATGAATGAAACAAAAGAAGTTTTTTCGTCAATTTTCAAACATGGTCAACTGGTCAATACTCTGCAGCCCGCAGGTTTCAAAGTCGCTACTTTTACAAACACATTGACCAAATGGAAAGCATTTAAAATTAATCAGTGGCATTCTATAGAAACCCGTAGGACCGTAAGAAACATGTAGGAGCCGAAAATGATCGTGCTGAAGCCAACAATAATTAGCACGTTTGAAAAGCATGGATTTGATCAAGCAATTTAAGATTAGTCCAAAGTCTGCTTTTAACGTCCCTCTGTTAACATTAGCTTAGTAATGCGCGACTATAAGGTACAAACAGCCTATGTAATCACTTGTGGCGACGGAATTATCTTGCTTCGTTATATTTTGTCCATGATTGTGTCAAACGTTTTATCGAACATTCCACAAAGTCATCAACAACATACACAGCCTGTCTTAAAAAATCGTGAAATAATTGTTACAAGAATAATATAATATGCTTGCATAATTTCAGGGTCACGATACGCCATTAATATTCTTAATTTTTTGGACATTTTCAGCCTGAATATCTTCATAACGTAGGTGAGCCCATTAATGCTTTTTCATTTAGTATTTAAAATGTTGCTTAGCTACCTTTCTGGAAATGTCTCACAGACCTGGGGAGCCAAATGACGTGAAACTTGTTCAAGTAATGTCTTGTGAAAACGGTAAAAGCAAGTTTTCCAGGTCTAACAAACTTAAATAATGAACATTGTAAGATCTTCCATGAAACTTGAAGCTTACTACCACATATAACTACCTAAAAATCTGTAAATGACTCTTTTTATGATTTGTCAACAACATATCTTCTCGCCACCCATCCCCTCTAAAGCAAACCCTCTTGAAACGCCCTTTAAATATATCCATTGAGCAAGCAATATTTTAATCATGTCATTAGGATCGAAAATTAATACTTGTAAGAAAGTGTCTGATTCTAACTATAATTCCTGAAATATTGATGTTGATGTTACTAAACTTAGCACAAGGTTAAGAATATGACATTTATAGATGTTTGAGGTAAGTAAACAACATTATGACGTCATTGAAATCTAAAATGACCCAATTTCGGTGGAACTGTAATTTCCTTCAAATCTGATCTGTATTTTAGCGCTATGAGCCATATTTCTCCTTAGCAACGGCTTAGTACCACTTAGTAACAGACATCAACGTAATAAATAATTATATAACTAATACATCTTACAACATGCATGCAGGTTAGCACGTTTTTTAATTTACAATAATTTCCCCCGTCTGAAAAATGCAAAGTTTTTCAATTTCTTTTTAAAAGTTTAGAGTAAGATTAAAAGAGTAAGAGTAAAAATGAGTTTCCTCCGATGCTAGATGACATCGTAAAATCTTTTCAAAACAGGTAAATAAAGGCAGATTTTCCACAGCGCTTGATGCGATGCCAAAAGTCGTCGGGAAAGGCTAAATGGATAAGAAGGCAGTGAAATTCAGAAAACACTAGCCCATCATCATAAAAAAAGCGATATATGTTTAAGTTCATTTCATGTTGGCAAGCTTACGACGGTGTTTCAAAACATGATTTTTAGCTTTCTTTCTTCCTAAAATAATTATGTTTCCTTCAGACATTCCCATAACATGTCTAATACGTTTTTAACCTGATCATTTCAAACAAAAGAATTAATAAACATTGGAATAATATGGGCATAACAAATGACATATAGAGCGCACGAGAGGGAGATTACAGTGCTGACAACAACACTTTATAAACGTAAACACTTGAAATACAGCTCACTTACGAAGCCTCAAAAAGAAAAATATTGACACGAAGCTTAAACTATATAAATACAAAAAACCTCCATACACAGAGAATTTATGATATTCCCTTAATTGATAACTAACATGCAGTCTTATAAGCGTAGAATGATCCTGAAAGACATCAAGTTAGAAAATTGTCGTGAAAACAACTTACTAAAACACAGCGCTTTCAGCAACAAAGAAAGTAGCTATTAGCAATACTTTTCCATCCAATTAAATTCCAGATACAATGAGTGATTTTTCCCCCCCAAAGATATGGTTTCATTAATACTTACAGGGAATTTTACGTAGATATGACTCCATGATAATATTTACAAGTCGTTTTACGGAACGTAGATTATCGAACGTAAACAATAAATTCTCATTCAAAATACACAGCAAAAACGCTAACAATAACAAACAATTTTTCAAACTCAAATGCTTCACTGATGAACGTGTCTCGTTTAGAGTCCCAAAAAAACCCACTTGCCATTCTCAAGTCCTGTTTTAAGTTTTCTCCAGCTGTTACGTTCACGATAAATCTTAGTCTGGAATACTGTAACATTTTCAATTGGGTTTTGACATTACTTGTCAGCTCTAGACATATTTTCGATTGGTTGGTATACATATCCTTTAAATTGTCAACCTCTTGTTGAATCACTTGCCGTATTTTCTTTTCATTAATGTGTTTTTTAGGCTCCAGTTCATATGAATTCTGCTGTGATGTTTTTCCTATACCACAATGTTTGCCTCTGTAAGCCAAAGACAAGTTACTTCCACAGTGAGAGGAAATAAATGATAATCGAGGTCTCCTTATGTTGTTATTTTCATCGTGATTATATCCGTGCTGTGTATTCACAGCTTCTCTTGGATGTGGTTGATCATAATGAGTCAATGTAAACTGGCCTTTATTTGTCAACTGTTTTTCCTCTTTTAAACTCTCATAATCCTTCAGACTAAACAGACTTGAGGTTCTATGTCCTCTTCTTTGAAAACTGTCTACTTTCGTTGACACAACACCAAACAAGCATTCGTCAGCCATCTTCAAGGGCTTGCCATAGGATGAGTCATAAGATAGACTTGCTACTTGTTCGGCTATAAACTCCATATTTCTTATTTTTGAAAACGTCCCATGTTTAAAAGCATGCTACCACTCGTGTGAGTTTTCTTAGTTGAGTGAGCAACTTCAAAACTTCTTAACAATAAACACATGATAATTATGATGTCTACTTTTGAAATATGAGTAGCAAAAGTCAATATGTTTATACACGTGTTTGCTCAGTTGTTTTTTTTCCTTCCTCTTTAAGAGGTCTAAGAGCAAAACAGGAGAATCTAAGTACATGCTTTAGTTTTGTTAGAACAACTTTAAAAGAACAAAAGATTTTTCTAAAAAAGGGAACACAATATGAATCATTAGTTTCAGGACTAAGTCCTAATTTTAATAATTATCCAGGTTGTGAGTTTTCATGCAGTTCTCTCTCAAGGTACTAGTATTTATATTGGCGCGATGGTACATGAATGTTATTATAAAACAGTATCAGAAACAAAAACAAAAACAACGAAATTTTCACATATAAATACATAACTTCCAGCGGATTTGAGAAAAAAGATTTATAAAGGAAAATAAACGAGGCTTAGTTTTGAATTTGTGTCCTTACTATTAAGAACAAAATAAGGCTAAAAGGGCTCAAAAATAAAAATAGTCAGTCTCAGATCAAATTTCATTGGTTTTTATAAAAAAGCGGGTATGCGTACTAATAATGCAATAGTATAAAGTGGAAATTACCAGCAAACAATTTTCTGTGCTGTTCTGTTCTTGTCTGTTCCTTTCCCCGGTAAAATTTCGGTACGTACTAAAACAATTAGCCGCCGGTGCTGCGCGGATCCACTACGCCCCTGAGATGTCACAAAAATCAGGCTAAAGAACTTTTGAATTCGCGCGTGTCATTCGCGCGTGTCATTCGCGCGTTTAATTATAGTTGGATAGTTTGCAAAAATATTTGGGTGTATTAATTTTTGCGGGTGACGTTTAGAAATTAGTTGGCTTAAAAAATAATTTTAATTTTACGAATTACTTTCGTGTTTTATTTTTGTACGTTTTAAGTTTTGCGAATGGTATCTTGAAGGACATTTTACCGGTACTCACATTTGCGAATTAAACCAAATTCCGCGAAAACCGTGAAATTTAATATCGGCAAAATTTTTTAACTTTTAACCTTAAAAGGATATTAGAAGTAAGTATATAAAAATACGCTAAGATTGTATGTGTGTCGCATATAAAACATCCTCTTTAAAAATGTTTTGCATTATAAATTTTTTTGTCTACATTTGGGTCACGACTAATTTTTTGTAATAATTTCCAACTGCATATATATTACAAAAAATTTGGACTGGATTGACTACAGGGCAACAGCAATTATACTAGGAGGGAGGGATTTATGTTAACAACTTTCTGTTCTAGAATAAATTAGATTAGACTTTTATGTATCTGTCAAACTTAAAAAAAACGCCATATTTAAAATAAGATAAAATAAAGGGATCATGAATTGTTGTAACAATAACACAACCTCAATGTCTGCATGGAATATGTAAACTGCTGGTTCGCTAGCGGTTCTGATGATGACGTTAGCATTATTTTTTTTATGTCAAGTCACTTCTTCTGTTCTTGTTAGTTACTGTACCAATTCTATAGTGATAGTTTTATAGTAATTTGTCCTTTCCTGAACTTTATGGAGTGGTAAAATTACTGTAGTGTATCACTATCACTTTGTAATCCAATCGCGCCAAAACAGCTTGGAACAATGTTAGCCCCATGGCAGATCCGGAAACGTTCGCTTTTTGAGCCTTTACGCACTATAAACGGCTTAAATAATATCCAAATTGTTAGCTTTATTACAAACGTTTTTTGAACTACAATTTTGAATAGACAGGAAAATACAAACCATCATGTTAAGGGTTTTTTAGGGATAGTAAAAACAACTGTTTAAACTCGTACATTTTAAGGTTGTTTCGCCCAATATCAAGGCTTGTCAGCATGTGTATGAAATACCTAATACCGTAATATTATGCAGTAAGCTCATTAAAAGAATTGAAAAAAAGGTGTTCTGCCTTTACTTTTTGGATTATTTCATCCAAAATTACAAATAATGGTTAACTTTAAAAGTATCAGCACATCCTTCATCAACACTTTGCGGACAAAACAAAATAAGATGTAACATAGGTTCAATTTTACAGTTAAGTTTTTCTCATCACCACAGTAAGGAACAGAGAATATTTTATTACCGGGAAATCAGAATAGTTAAGGTGAGGAAAATTACGTTGGATCACAAACACATTTTCTATGGTCAGAATACTGACCGCCCTACCGCAACCAGGGTATCGTAAACAAAGCGAAAAATTCAAAATAAACTAAACGAAGTTCGGCTAGTTTAAATCACAGAAAGAGACATACTCAATGTAAGATAGAATTAAAAAAGTTAAATGACTTACCTTGATGTTTTTCATGGCAAAAAACTAAAACAGGATGCTTACTATATTCCTCAGTGTGAAGGAAAAGCTTTATAGATGATGGTATGGCACATCAACCAGTGTATTGTCACCAACACGCAGCAGGGATATGTAGCTGTACAAATATATTTCCAGTGACTTCAGGGCTAAAACAAGTAAATCTATTAAACTATTAAACTGCATGTATGATGAACCAGTGCGAAACGATGTTCCACAAACTTTCATTTTTATTCCACGGGATAAGTAAAATATGAAAACTAACTTAATGGTATTATACAACTACTGTTTGGGAACCTAGCCCCAGTGGGCACACGACGTCTTTTCAACGTTGATTAGACGTTGAATTCTGGTCGCGACGTCGCAACCAAAAATTCAACGTCTAATCAACGTTGGGTCTGCAACGTCGATGCAACCGACGTAAATTCAACGTCTTTTCAACGTTGCCCTCCGACATGAATACAACGTCGCATCATCGACGTCTTTTCAACGTCGTTTCCACAACGTTGTTTCAACCGACGTGATATCAACGTTGATACAACGTCGAAAAAAAGACGTTGTTTCAACGACTGCAACGTTGATTCAACCGACGTTTATTCAACGTTGCACCCGCAACGTTGATTCAACCGACGTCTTATCGACGTTTATTCAATGTTGCACCAAATTAACTTTTTACCGAGAATCTGTTTCGTTCAAATCTCATTTGTTTTAGTTCGTCTCACACTGGCCTGAAAATTTATATCTCAAACAGACGTTCATAGAAGTGTTCCAAACTGTCCAACAAAATAACGAAGCGTACTCGAGCTAGTATAGGGAGTCATTATATCCACACTTTTCCAAAAAACACGGTCAAACTCTCATAAAAAATATCATACACAATTTCACTTGTGACGTCACAACTTTTTGTCACGCTCCATTGCACAAAATACCGCTGATCATCAGCAAAAATCCACTGATCATCAACGCATGCGCAGTAATGTGACAAAAAAGTAGGCGCAAATGGAGTAATGGAAATTCCCAACTTACTCAACTTTTTGACCACTTCACAAGAAATCCAAAATGTGTATATAAGAAAGAGAAGATGATGCAAGGAAATACAGTAAAAGAATTAAGAAATATTGCTAAAAGCCGTGGTTTAACCGGGTATTATAGACTACGCAAGGCTGAATTGATTACCCTATTGGAGAATGATATAGCAAGTCAGGATAGGTGGATAAAAGCTGTTGGTGAGTATCCCGATGTCTTCAACCGTGTGCCGGATCGGTTAAAGACGCAGGAGATGTGCAGCAAGGTTATTGAAGGGGATCCCTGGACGTTCAAGTATGTACCGGATAGGTTCAAAACACCGAACATATGTAATAATTTTGTTGAAATTTATCCCCACATGTTCTGGCACATACCGGATCAGTTCAAGACGCGAGACATGTGTAACAAGGCAGTTGGAAGGAATCCCATTATGCTCGAACATGTACCGGATCGGTTAAAGACGCAGGAGATATGCAACAAAGCTGTTGGGGTGTATCCCCTGATACTTGGGTGCGTACCGGACAGGTTCAAAACACAGGACAGGTGCAACAAAGCTGTTGAGGAGGAGCCCTGCCTATTGGATGATGTGCCGGATCAATTCAAGACTCAGGACATGTGCAACAAGGTTGTTGAGGAGGATCCCATTAAGCTCGAATATGTGCCGGATCGGTTCAAAACGCAGGACATATGCAACAAAGCCTTCAATATTTTTCCCTGTTCTTTAGTTTTCCTACATATACAAGATCGTTTTAGAACACAGGATATGTGCAACTGGGCTGTTGAGGATAATCCCATTATACTCACGGATGTGCCAGATCAGTTCAAGACGCAAGGCATGTGCAGCAAGGCTGTTGAAAAGTATCCCTTGATGTTCGAATATGTGCCGGACTGGTTTGTCACCCGGGACATATGCCTTAGGGTTTCTGAAAATGGGCCTGAACTACTCGATGCCTATCGCCAGAGGAAACTGGACAAGGCTAGAATTAAGGAGGATCTAGCTCCGGTAGCCTGGCATCCGGATAGGGCCATAGATTGGTGCTTTTCAGAGGATGAAAAGGCAGATCTTGAAAAATTGTGGAGCCCTAGGTAAGTTATCCCATAGCCCCCTCAGGGTATAAGATAAATGGAAGAACAATGTAATGACCGTGAACGTATGCTGGATGAGTATGATAGGTGCAGCTGTGGACGCAGGCTTATGGTACAGACTAAAATGCTGTGCTGGTACTGCTACCAGGAATACATCACGTATAATGGAGGTAGTTGTGTATGTTCGAGCAGAAGCAATCCCCGGGCCTCGTTTAAAATTCAAATAAAGAATGGCTGCTAAGTGAGGACTAAAAAACCCTATATTTTATAGGCCCCGTAGACCTATAAATAATATAAAAACTAAGGCTCATACTCCGGTGGGGAATCTAAATACCGCTTGCATACTGTACAGACTGAAGTTTTTTTAAAACATCCTGCCTACCCTCCTCCCGACCCCTAGCAACTAGCTTAGCACGCTCCTGTTCATTGATGGAGTCAACAATGCGATTGAACCGCTGCTTCATTTGTTCCTTAAGTATCCTATACCTTTGCTTTTCCTGCATAATCAGACTAAACTCATATCTATCAATCTCACCATTTTCGACAGCCCTTGAGATGAGATCAACCACTGAATTTAATTTAGCCTCGGCGATCAGCCTAATATTTTCATGCTTCTTGGATTTGACGTCCATTTTTTTTCCGGCGGTCCTCAGACCCGCCTGTCCTACCCTACAGCCACGGTCAGGCCACCCATTGCCACTGCTAGTGGTACACCCATTCCGGATAACAGGGTTCCAATACCGACTCCCGAGGTTATTACACTGATACCAAGTAGCCCATGATCGCAATACCTAATCCAGGTCCCATGCATCTTAAACTTTTTTGCAAGTTTATCCCGCTCCTTCATCTCATTTCACAAATACTTCTCAATTTCACCAATCTCATCAAGTCTATACTTTTGGCTTTCATCCTGCATGTCCGCGCCTTCTGCAGGTGCACTCGGCAAACTAGGATATAGTTTGCTGATATCGCTCATCGTTTATTCTATAAGCAATTACATGGTTATCCCGGTGAACGAGACATTCTTCTCATAGTGTAATTCGTCTGTTAACATGAACTCGAGGCGATCTGTAGAGCCTTTTAAGGGTATCAAAACTCCAGGTCAACATATCCCCCCAGGCGCTTAATTCCTTGGTGGGGAGTAGGGCCAGAATTTTAGACTTTTACCGTTAAGTAGGCAGTCATCTTCATCCAGCTGAGGGCACACAAGCCTTAGCCTGTGGTAGATATCAGTTTTATACTTGGAATCATAATCACCAGCCTGATAGTCTTTCTTACTAGGATCGTAGGGGAGGCCCATGAGCTCTTGCAATTTTCGATGAATTACCACGGTATGCCCTACACTGACACGTAGCCTACAGAGTCCATTTTTCAGGACAAACAACTTGATCTTATCCCCTGCCTGACTGTTTACGATAGCTGCCAGATCCTCAATTTTGTAGAGACCATTCATAATTTCAATACGAGTAACTGTCTGATCAGGTCCTGTCTTACGGATGGCGAAATCGTTGCCACTGGAAATATTTAGCCATGTAGGTCTGATACTGATGGACTTCAAAGCAATCCTGCTATCCTGTCCAAGGTAGTCCTCAAACAGTGTAGGCTTTTCAATATCTGTGATGTATAGCTACTTCATCGTTTTGTTTATAAACAAAACAAGTTATGTATTCGTACAATCCTAAGGTAAAGTACCAATCCAACAGGGGAGAATGGCCACTTGGTGTAATCAACCTGGAGCATACCTGTATGTATCGACAGAGTCGCATATTTCTGTGGCATTCCCTGAGTTTACCAAATACCCCATCAAGGTTACAACAACCTGCCTGAACGACCCTGTCATTCAGGGCGGGACAAGAGGACAAGTCCTAGAATACTGGAACATCCAGGTTAACTTTGCCACCCATTGTGCAACAACAGCCCTGGGCATATCAACAAAACATATGACGGGCTCTGTACCCCTTGTCAACTCGATCTTTAAATTCCATGTATACTACCATATGCGTCGTATTCTGGCAAGAATGAAAGTGCCCATGTCCTTTAATGATGGCTTTAGTCGATACAGCAACCCCTATTCAACCTCTGGGTATGCACAGGTATGCCGCGAGTACGGTGCTGACCCTAGCGGTCTGTATAAGACCAAGTCGGTATCGGCGTCACTCACCAACGGTTCATGGTGGCCACAGGTCGAGGGTGATTGGGCCAAATTCATCATGCCAACAGGTCAAGGCCTAACGTCGGAAAGTCTGACCAAACTAAGCGAAAGTATAAGGGTTTACGTAGTATTGTTACTGGGGTCGCAGGCAGGGGCCAAGGCAAGCCTAGTAGGGTCTGGTGCGGATAACTATACGGCCCGGCAAATCCTGAAACAAAAATTTGAGAGTATGATACAACGCCAGGAGAATGTGGGGCATGACATCACAGAATTCCAGAAGGTGCTGCAATATGCTAGAACACCAGTAAATTTCGCCGTCATGCCCAACGTATACATGTTGCCCTCAGACATGAGCCTACGTATGGGTAAAATTGTGGGGTATAACAACAACATCCTCATAGCACCTGCCAATATAGATGTGGGGGCCCAGGTTGATGTAAATAACAAGTCTATTGCTAGACATGTTGCCGCCATACCTCATATGCATACCTCAAAGCATACTATCAAAACAATTCTACATGCTGCACCCATTGAGCATACCGAGCATAGTATCAGGCATGTGGCAGATATTATCATAGCACCTCCCAAGTATGCTACGCCTTCTATACATCCCACTGAACAACAACCCCCACAAAACCAACACGAGGATACCAAGGCCGCATTGATAACAACGGGGGTAGGGATAATAATTGCCTACATATGGCTTAAAAAATAACTAATATTAGACCTTTCCAACATAGAATACGACAAACCCGGCAGCGGCCGCGATGGTCATGTACAAATATTTTGCCGTATATTCGACGACCTTTGCGGCTACCCTTAGAATAAATGATAAAGTTGTACCGATGATGCCAGGCAAAGCAGCACTTGCTTTGCCTGCCACGTACTTTAAGAATTTTCCAAGCCTTTCCAACTGCTTTTCTACAAACCCTTTTCCTGCACCCGTTGCGGCACTCCCCCTGCGCCTGTTGCGGCACCTCCCCCCGTAACTGCGAGTACGATGGTGCTTATTAACAGGCCAATGGCCGACACTATACTTGTGATAGTCAAGCCCTGCTCCTTGAACAAGATCTTGAGCTTCTCAAGGAAGTTGATATCATCCCCGGCAATCTTCATCAGTGTGTCCTTGATGACCTTCAACTGACTATAAATTTTATTTTTAAGATCCCCACGAGCATTTTGCGCGGCCATTTTTTCATGTTCTAAATCCTTAATATCCTTCTTGGTCCTTGCTATCAAATCATCAAGATTATCAATCTCACCATCGTGCGCCCAATCCTTCTTATCCTCGAGTTCCTTTAAATGTTTTTTTAATTTTTTAATTTCACTGTTGTACGTGATAATATCTGCCTCCAGTAGCCTCAAGGCACCTTTTATCGTTTGTACCGCCCCGTCAAGCCCTTCTCTCTCACGTTTGGTAAGGCCATCATCATCAGGCCCAGCAAACGAAGTGTCCTGTATAAGTCTTTGCGTTTAGTCCACTATATTTTCAATGTTACTAGCAAAAGTATCCATCTCAACCTCCTCCCCAATATTATCAATCTTCCCCATAAGATTCTGGGCTACTGATTTACTACCCTTGTTGGGCGTGGTGATATACTCCTTGAAACCGATGGACCGAATGTCCATGGCCGTCAAACCATTATTTTTTAGTGTGCTTAATGCCAGAAACCCCCTTCCATCCGATCTTGTAAGCCTTATATCATTGAAAAAAAGCTGTCCCCCTTCACGCGTGAAATTCCCCTTAATTAAATTTATTTTAGGCCACTCCTTATCTAATTGTCCAAGGATCCAATTTTTGTTACCTATCAGGAACTCATAAAAAGTCATTAACCTTTGATTCTAGTATATCTTGCGCGAGTTTACCAAGTGCCCCCCCATACTGTTGTTTTCCCTGTTTTGACGGCCCTGGCGTTGATGGAGGTTGCTGCGTTGATGGGAGCCGTTGCATATCATCATCATGCCCATCATCACCCCCCCCCCTATCATCCCTGCCTATCTGATCCTCCGAAGTAAATCCTGAATTATCGGTCATTTATTAGAAGATTTCCACCATATATAATAAACCATGAGTATTCAACAGTACGGAGCTACATTGAACCCATACGCAGAGACAAGGCAGCTCTTCGGTATCAAGGGACGAAAGCAACGAGTTCAAATAAGTAATATACCCTCTACGATCAACCAGAATGAGGACTTGTGCGTCGATATACCCAACATATCCCGGAATGATGTCATATTTCCTGGAAGTCTCAAACTCCTATTTGACCTGACGCTGACGGGGACAAAAACGAAGCGTACCATAGTCAGTAACATAGGTAAAAGTCTGGTGCAAAATCTACGCATCACCTTGAATGGCAACGAGGTACAGAATATCAGCGACTACAACAAGCTCACGGCCTACAGAGACTTGTGGCTGCCCAAATTCGATCAGGAAAACAATCTAATTTTAGAGGGGATCAACCCCAACGAGTAACCGAGTACGTCGGTACGGATGAGGAGAAATCCATCGCTGCGGCCTATGGTAACACCTTCTGTATACCATTAGGTAAGATGTTCGAGCTAACGAGAGACTTACCGTTTTACCAGGCGGGGTTCCATGACAGATTGCAGTTTGTCCTGCATTTTGCGCCGCATGCTGACGTAATCAAGGATGCGGGGACAGCTGCAGTAGGATCTACGGCAGCCAAGGCTGCTGATGCGGCATATAGGATCACCAATATTAAGCTGGAATTCGACAAGATCACTCACGAGGACCTAGCGAGTGCCATGATGTCAATATATAGCCTACTGACGCTACCATATGAAAGAATACTACGTAGCAAGGTGGTGACCATTAAAAAACAGGACACGAGTTACAACCTCCAAATCGATACACCCCCAAAAATTTTGAAGGGTGTCCTGTTACTTTTTATAGACCTTGGGAAAATAAAGGCTTACGCTGGTATAAATGAGGTCTTTTATAACCCTAGGATTGAGAAGATCTCAATCACCGTGGAGGGCGAGCCTAACGAGCTATACTCACATGCCATGCTACCCAAGGATCATCTCGAGCAGATCGTGAACCTTTTTGGTGGTCAAGACTCAGGCGTGACCGTCGGGCAGTTTTTCAATGAACGGTACGCCCTATTCGTCGATTTTAGGGCCTCCCCTGATAATAATATACATGGTAGTGGAAGACCTCTACAACGTCTAAGTGAAGGCATTACCCTCCATATGACGAAAAAAGCAGATGGAAATGGTGACATACGATGCTATGTGTATTTGCTTCAAGATGTGCAGCTGAACATTCTAGATTGGCGTCTTGAGTCTGTTGAATATTAAATAAATGGCAACCTTAGCAATCATGGCAGGGGGCGCCCTAATCATTGCATTGGCTTTTTCTGGAACCAACTATTTATTTTCTAAACTTTCAGGGCATGGTGAGGCCGAACGGAAGAGGCACGACGAGGCCGTCGAAAAATTGAATGAGGCCCAAGCTCAATGGATACGTGATCGGCAGGTCAAGATTGACTGGTTCGGCGAACAAGGGCAAATGCAAATAAAGGCTGGTAAAAGCCTTCGCGAATTGGATGACGACATGTACAAATTCTATATCGCCTCGAACGAGAAGGCCCCACAGCTATCCGATTTTTATACGCCTTCAAAAAAGCAACAAGATGGGGAATTGACGTTCATCGTTGGCTCCTTGTCCCTACTAGGGTTCGTGGCCTACAGGTATCTGTAAAATGTTTTTGGACAGGTATAATAAAGAGATGTCGAAAACGCACGTTGTTACGGAAGAAGAGGCGGAAAAGATAAGCAATATCTACTACATGCCGGAACATCTGTGGACTGGGCGCAAGGCTATCAAATTGCTCGCTGCAGAAGCTGGTCTATCTAAAAAACTAGTCACCCACTGGCTATCCAGGCAGCTGCTCTGGCTCCGGCATATCAAAGGCCCTAAAAGGATCGATTACCCCCACTTTACCATTACGAGCCCTAATAAGATGCATCAATTCGATCTGCTGTACATGCCACATGATTGGTTGTATGGTAATACGTACAAGTACATACTCACGGGTATTGACGTGGCCTCGAGGTACAAGGTAGCTAGGCCCCTAAGAACGAAAAAGGCCAGCGAGGTCTCTGATATGATCAAGGACATCTACAAGGCAGGGCCTTTACGATACCCCAAGATTTTTCAGTGTGACAATGGTTCTGAATTCAAGTCAAATGTAACCAAACTGTTGGGGGACAAGGGCGTGGAGATTAAACGGGCCATCACTAAATACCACCATACATTCACGGCCTTTGTAGAGTCTTATAACAAGGTACTTGCGGAAAGGCTCTTCAAGAGTCAAGATGCGCAAGAGCTGGTCTCTGGGGAGCCTAGTACCATTTGGGTAAAAAACATGTATGATATAGTCAAAAATCTCAATAATACCAAGACTGCCATGATTGAGATGAAACCTAGCAGAGCGATCAAGCTGGATGATGTCCCACTCGCAAAAAGTCAGCAATATCCCGAGGAGAGACCCTTACCTGAGAATGGTCTCTACCTTTATCTGCTACAATCAGGGGAAGAACATGGTGACTCGAAAAGACGCGCCACTGACGCCTTTTGGAGCAAACATACTTACAGTTGGACAAAATAGTAGCATGTAGTCGCATTTTGTGTTATTTGAAAGACGGTCCCGAAAGAAGCTTCGTTTCAGAAGAATTGATGCTTATTCCAGAGGACGTTCAGGTACCTCCGGAGGAGTTTAAAGAGTGGTAATAACATATAATTTATACTACTTGTAAGTAGTACAAATTAGTGCCCGTTTACGACATGTCAATGTCAAACATGCCCTCGAATAAATCCCGCGTATCATCGTCAGGTAGTGTGAAGTGATTGAGGTAATAATTTTCAATACCCAATGTATCATCCCTGAATCGGCACCAGGCATGTACGGCATTTGCATCATCGCATTCCGGTTTCCTAACGGTCATCAAGGGGTACATCTCCCCTAACGTGCTTATTCTTGTGCTGAGTTGCTTACGCTGGCATCGGATCATATAATGCTTATGTATGCCTTTTTTTCCATGCTCGTGGGGATCATTTTTATCAACCACACATAGCACGGTATCATATTGATATCGGTGCGGCACATGCCTCTGCCTTAGTTCTGAGATGTCTTGCTTAAGAGCACGAACCTTTTCATCCCTATCCTCGAGCTCATCCCCCAACACCATGAGCTGGTTGTCCCTATCCTCAATTTCATCACCGGGTAAGGCCAGGGCCCCATCCCTGTCCTCCAGGGCCTGGCGATGCTCTTTAACTACATCTTGTAGTTTTTGGACGCCTGCAAAGACGTCATGCCCATTTTTCCCTCCCCCCCCTGCATACCTGATCGGGGGCATCTCCGAGATGCCTCATTAGGCCCTACTATTTCAGACCTGACAGATAGGAATGTTGAAGGTATCGTCATATTTTTAACCTTTTCAATACCCAAGAAACGTCCCAAATTGGCGCGTTTAAACATAGGTTGATCCCGCTTGTTGGACAGGGTCTCGATGGCTCCTGTGTTGAACATAACTTGCGACGACATCCTTCTACATACCAATGCTTACCCGGAGGTTTTCACCGTGGTCATTCGAGAATCTTCCAAGTCCTAGGGTGTTCCAATCTCACATACAGGCATGCATGCTTGGATTTTTTAAGCTCAGCTTTGATGTCGGCCCAATCGGGGATCATGTTCGTCTCCTCATCAACCATTTTCATGTCACTCCTTTTGTGAGGGTACCATAAAAACAGGGATTTTTTCTGCCTCCTCAGATTCTTGGGTAGGGCTGTATATGATTGCGTGAGTAGCCATAAACTATGCCTGCGATGCCTACCACTGATGGCAAGCTCAAGCAAAGGTTGTCGACGCTTGTCGAGACCCTCGTCGGATATCAAGTCATCGATTATAAAGAGACTCTCCTCCCTTGGCAATAATGAGGACAATTTCGCTATCCATTCAAACAGCTGGTCCTTTGGATCGATCAGGAACACATAGTTATCCTTCCAGAGCGAGGATCTTTCAAGGTATGTCTTATTCCATTGCAGGGTAGGGCACAAGATGATGATATTGTGATAGTGCTTTTTATACTCATTTTCCAGCAAATCAAGGACACGTTGTGTCTTGCCACAGCTTGTTGGGCCTGTGAGGATTGCCTTATAGGGTTCCTTCACGACGTCTAATGCCATTTATTCCTATCTATTTTAGGGTACAGGGCGGCACATTCGGCACAAATCAATACACCACCGGGGTTGTTTATAAGATGTCCATTACAGACAGGGCAGAGCTTGGTATGTTGAGTCTTATATTTGAGGGGCGGTGGATCAAATACTATCTTACCCTGTAGGCATCGCAATACTCTGCGGTACCTCGCAAGGAGCAGTGCCTTTTCCAGGCTCCCAGGGGGTGCTCCGATGAATTCGATGTACTGATATAAGATATCGTTTGTCAACAGGGTATACAAAAGTAGGTAATTATCATCCTGCTGAAACCCTCTAATTTCCCTATCAATAGCAAAGGGATCTACCTTGTGTTCGATAACAGGGTCCTTGCATTTTTTAGCATACCGCATCTCCTTCGCCCTGGCCAGGCAACCTATACAACTCTTCGTCCTGCCATTGCCCCTAATCTTGAACATCTCAGGAGGAAACAATTTGTGACATTTGTAACAACATTTTGAATCCATTTACTATTTCCGGGGCCCGCCTCCTCCATTTCTATTTACCTCTGGGCTAAATAGAAATTTTTACCGGGCGGTCTATTTCGGTTTGTGGACTATGCTTGGGGGGAGCCATCCCTTCTTCACGGCCATTTCGTGACTCGCCCGTCCCGCCGCAAAGTACGCCACCATCTTCAGTACATCATCGGTATCCATCTTGGTAGATGGCCTTGTAATGTTTAAAAATTTCTTACCTGCCATAGCATAAGCAAAAGTAAAACTAAGGTCTACAATGGTTTCGTATAGCATATCCAGGATTTCTTTTTCATTGGGTGTAACGTTGCTTGTGCTCATTTATATATATTACAACATTTTGAACATTTCGATATGAGGCTGGGCCTTGCCCTGTTTCCCCTGCTCTGGATTAGTTGCTGGCTTACTAGATTCTCCACCACTTTTTGAGGCAAATCTATACCAAACCCCAACTCCTATCGCAAGCACGGCAAGCGTCCCCACGCCGTAAAGGTAGACTGACTGTATGGAATTGGTCCCAGAAGAGGCTTTGACTGTAGGCTCTACAGTACCCTCTTGTTGTTTCATTTCTTCCTTCCTTTTCTTCATCAGTGCCGCTAACTTGTGGCCCTGGGCCACATGCCCCGGATGCTTTACTGGTTTTGTTGTAATGACCCTCTCTTCCTGTTTCCGATCCTCTTCACTCATTTTATATTATACCGCCCGAGGCTCTTCCTTAGTCTCCTCCTCCTCCTGTTCCTTTTTACCCACATGCCGGGATGTATGGCCTGCTACCAACATAGGTGCCAGACACCTGCAAATGGTGCAGTATACCAGAATACCAAGATCTGTCATGCTGTCCCTGATGATGGGGTCCTCCTCAATGTCCCTGCGCAATTCGTCAACACTGTCAATATCTAAAATATTTCCAATCATGCTGGCATATAGGCTGACTACGTGGGTAGACAGTGCCCTAGCAGTCTTTTCACCCTTTTCCTGGAGTTCTCGCTGTACGTACTCGGTATGGACCTTGTCGATGGCTTCATCTGGGGCCTCTTTGACAAACCCTTCCGTGCATTTTTTGGGTAGGAGATGCCCTTTGCCTTTGCGTAGGGCTTCCTTCAGGACCTGGCGTTTATCGATGGGTTTCTCTACATGTTCATATTCTGTAGAGGCTGTGTCGAATACTTGTGCAAGCTCTGACGACATATTTATTAGTAGTCTTTTGTAACGAAAATATCCATAAGCAATCAGAGCATACGGTAGAAGTATAGCGATTAGTAAACACACCTCCATTTAGTTATTTTGAAGAGCCCCCTGGTTTTTTTGTTGTTGTTGCTTGAAACTCGGAGGGTTTTTTGAGCCTAGGGATCTTTTGAATCTTGGATTCTATCCCTGACTGATATGGAACATTTTTCACTTCCATTGGTTCAATCCAACTCCCCCTGTGACCACAGTCGCCAACGCAAAAGAATCGCTCGCAATCTTTTTCCCAAGGCATTCTTTTATTTTATCAACCTTGATGGTTAATAGCATGGGTCAAACACGCTAGAAATATAAAGGCGCCGTATGTACCCCATCAGCATGTACAACTCTTTTGTCGTAAAACGCCGAGAGACCGAGCTTGTTTTGTTCGTATGTAATCATACCCTGCTTATGTACCCGAAAGCCTACATTTTTGGCCATGTCTAGACCACCCCCCAGCGCACTCATGTATCTACTCCAGGTCACAGCATTTTGCCTCTTTGACATACCCTTGCATGAAAATTTCGTACCTTCTTTGCCCTCGATGAAATAACACTTGGCCGTCAGGGCAATCATCCGAAACCCAATGAATTCCGCTTTGAATAGCCCCCCTGTTCGACTCGAGTACTTATCGGTGACGAGCCAGCTTTTCACGTCCTTGTCGTAAGCGTCAAGCAGTTCGGGGCGAACGACATCCCGCAACTCTTCCCCGGAGATGGCAAAATAGGCACTGTCGGTGTCCATGTAGATGTATTCGAAATCTCGACGATCCACGTACTTGTCCAGAAAATTATAGTAAAATTCCAACATCCGAAGTTTGGCTAGTTGGTACACTGCGATACGCATTGGTAGGCTCTATCGATGGTACACTTGTCTTTGCCCCTTCTTACCTCGTACGCATCTCCAATCCCTTCGAGATCTTCAAGGTATGTGCCTCGTAGGGCTGCTTCGACCTCCTTTTCATTGCGTGTAAATGTAGTATCTGCATGCCTTGCCAAATCCTCAATCATTTTGCCGTAGAAGCTGTTCCCCTTCAACTTTGCCGTATCTCCCGCAATACGTTTATCGGGGTCCTTATCGGCTTGGCGTCTTGCATCGGCAATCTCTTCAGGGAACCATTCAAAGGGTCTACCTCTAGCATACCTGAGAAACTGGTAAAAGGCAGTCACTTTCAGCCCATGGTCAAGATACCATTTTAGCACAGGGGTATACAGTAGGATCCTTTCAACCTTTAGCAGCCCTAGGAGCTTTCGCGTACCCGGAACACGCTTGCGCCCCGTAGTTTTCAAGTACTCGTGCATGTGCTCGGGGATTTGATCGTCGGGTATCTCCTTCAAAACAAACAGTGGAGCCATTTCGCTGAATTTGTCACGCAGATCCTCGGGTACTTCGATATCAACCTGGGCAAATCCAAACAACGATGCATCTAGCACACCTTGCGTTAGTATCTCCAAGTTATATGCTGATATCGGTGTAGCCACCTTGATCAGCTTTTCCTTCCCACAAGGAAAATCCTGCATCAAGGTACTCGGATAAAGCATGTTTGCATCATACCCTAGGATGGTCTTGCACTTATGGGGTTCCTTGTACACGTGAGATCTTATACCCGTCACGTCTCTTTCGTGGTATCGACAGAATACTATAGCAGGGCCACCCACCATCCCCGTCCGTAAGAGCTGGTAGGCCTCATTCCTAGTACATTTTTCACATGCTTTCTGTACTTCCTTACAACTCTTACAACTCTTTGTGTAGCAAGAGTCCTCGCACCTGTGCTTGCATGGGTCCCCCGGAGCGTATAGCTCTAGCCCGGGGTTCAACCGTAGGGATTTGTTTAAAACGTACCGCATTGATACACCTGGAATACTTACCGCATCCTTCAGAATGTCTATCTCGTCGGGCTAATACTGCAGCCTCGTCTTATCCACGGCTTCAATGAACGGTTCCACATCGGCTAGGTTGTACTCGCGCAGCCATTCCATCATGGTAACACAGCCTCGTTTGTAAAACTCCGCGCAGAATGTCCCGTACTCTTCAGGGGATAGCGGGTTTTTCCCACTTAGCCGGCTATAGAAGTCCTCGTGCGCGACAGGCCCAACATGGTTCAACTTGTCGTGGGTTGTTAACCATTCGTATGGAAACACGAGCTTTTGGGGCTTACATTCCACGGACTTGCACCAACCGGCATAGCTTAGACCAGGGGCAAGGAAATTTTTAATGTCCATAAATTTAAACCTTGAGGTGGTGAGGAACATATAGTTGTTATCCTTCTTTGCTACCGTGATCTTATCGCCTTGCGCGATTTCTTCGACAAAATACCGCTTGATCAGGTTGATATCGTACTTGCCACTGTTAAACCCAATTACAGCTACTTGGTTTACCTACTCGTTCCACAACTCCTGGTTCTTTTTGGCTAACATATCAAAATCGTCAGGCTTGGGGTACATTCTATCTACCTCTTCCACAATGAGGGCATGCCTCTTTTCCAGCTGCTCCACAAACTGCTTAACCAAGGCCTTGGGATTCTCGTGCCCAATAAACGTCGGGTGGCTATTCAAGCTATCGGCAATACCAACACTTACAGGAACATGTCTCGAGAGGTACGTCAGATCGGAGGTTTGTTGGTAATTCAAAGGGTGTAGGAGGGCCTCGAAATCAAACACGATGTAGTGGGGATAGGGCCTGAACTCCTTCTGAAAGTACCTCTTAATTTTGGGTGGTTTCTCACATTCCCAGGCTGTGACGAGGTTGTAGCCCTGTTCCCGTATCATCCTTTCCTTGGACAGGGTTGCACCGTAATGCTTCTTGTCCGCGTCGGTTCCCTCGGCCCGACAGGGACATCCGTGCCACTTACAACCGTGGTACTCATAGACGATCCTTGTGATGGGCTCATACCCATCAACTTTCCAGATAATACGCGGATAACGCGTTCACCTCCGTGACCACATAAAGCATGATGAATATGTCTTCCAGTTTGCTTCGGCATGTATTCGATCCATTTTGAAGCATCATAGCTAAAACCCTCATCGTAAAAGACTTTCTCCGCCTTGCCCGGCATACGTTTGACCTTCCCACCCTTGCAAATGATTGTCGTCTTGACGCCCCCGCATTCGTTCTTCTTATGCCGTGAAAGGTTGGAAACCTTGGTAAACAGTTGCTTGCTTACCTCACATTCCCATTTCTGTTGGGCCAGCACGTCTAAATCTTTGATGTAGAAACAGTGCCCATCCAGCATACCAAGATTGATAGTGTCAAAACTCTTTTTGTACTGCTTTTGCCCATAGACGAGTCGCCATGGTGCCTTCCCCGAGTTTGTCTTGGGCTCAAAGACTCTGTTGTTGATCCCGAATTGTTTGGCGACGCCCTCAAGATCCACCAGCCTTGTGGGGCGCACATCTTCGCGCTTAAGTTTAGGGTCCTCGTAGTAATTTCGAGCTAAAGTGAGGGCTGTTTTTGTTAAACGTTCCGTTCCCCGTGCCACGTCTGCCCTCTCCCTTACAGCTAAGCATCTCCAAAAGCATAAGTTGTCCGTTCGTTCTAATTTCCCATCCATAGCGTAGATGCACCTCTTGTTTCGCAGCCAATCCGGGAGAGGACCGCATCCCAGAATAGGTTCGCGCGTACTTATCACCTTGATCTGTACGTGATCAAAGACGATTTTGCCCTCATAGGCCTCGGGGGTCTCGGTGGTTCTAACAGGTGGTAAATAAGCCTTAGTTCAAAACTCGCCATCCTCCAAATCAAGACGCTTCATCTCGCATGCTTCAATGAATGCTTCGATTTCCGCTATACTTGATAGTGACATGGAGCTCTTGGTTTTGTGATATTCAGACACACCGCCTCCACCTTGGTAAATATCACACCCGAAGCTATATACGATCTTAACACGCATTTCCATATGGGGTTCAATTTTTTGCATAATAGCGTCCCCTAGAGGTTGATTTAAATGCTTGTTGAACCGCCATGTTTTGATCCTATTTCCATTCTCCAACATCTGGATATCGTCCCCGGGGTCTTGAATATCCTCCGTGTAGTCTTCTCTTGCCTCCTGCTCGACCTCATCGTGGAGCGTTGTCCCCCCTGAAATATGATCCTTTGCCCTGTTGTAGTAGAAGGCCACGGTATCCCTCACACTCTGTAATCGATCGGCAAGAGCGTCGCGGGTTGCCGCCACTGGTGCCGCCACCGTGCTATATAGTTTGCTGATTGCATTCTTAAACTAACTCATCCCTTTCTTATATATACACATTTTGGATTTCTTGTGAAGTGGTCAAAAAGTTGAGTAAGTTGGGAATTTCCATTACTCCATTTGCGCCTACTTTTTTGTCACATTACTGCGCATACGTTGATGATCAGTGGATTTTTGCTGATGATCAGCGGCATTTTGTGCAATGGAGCGTGACAAAAAGTTGTGACGTCACAAGTGAAATTGTGTATGATATTTTTTATGAGAGTTTGACCGTGTTTTTTGGAAAAGTGTGGATATAATGACTCCCTATACTAGCTACTCGGTGTTTCTTAAAGATCGTCATAAACTATAAATAAACAACGCACGTTTTACTTAATTTTTTTGTAATTTGTCAGCGATTGGATATATTAATGCCGACGTAATGTTGTTTTTCATATATATCGCTAATTTTACTGCAGTTTTACTAGTTCAAAATATTACCATTTGTTTGCAACTTTATAGCCGCATCTATGTACTTTTTTACATAAGAACCGAATGTGCATTCATTCTCTTATGCTATGTTAAAACTTTTGTGACATAACATCAGAGAATGAATGAACACAAACATGCAACGTACACAAAACATTCAATGGATTTTTTTTCAACAGAGCGTACCAAACGTTCGATTTATTTTTTGTAATATTTATCTGGGGGTTTTTTGTCTTCGTATTTTGAGAGAAACAAATATTTCAACTTGTATTATGGATGTGAGACATTTAAAATACAATCCATTTTGTCAAATTATAATTTATAATACAATAATAACTGTTTATTTACTTCGCTTTCACATATTTAAACCTTTACTTTGTCGCATGTAATATCCCTCCTAGTCATTGGCGGGAAACTTTCGATGAAGAAATTCGCGCCTAAGCCCCTTTGCAAGATTTGTGAATTTCGTATCAACTCACAAGGCGAAAAGGGCGAAGAACCACAGACGTGAGTAAAGTATTCCTGTACAACATATGCTAATTCGTAAACTTTGCTTCGGTCGCATTCGTAGCAGAATCTAAAGATATTTGACACATTCTAGAAATAAATCGTTTGACCCTAAATTCTTTTAAATCAAATTTTTCCATGTCGGCAAAAAATTGCCGAAATGATGTTATTTGTCTGCATGTCAACACGTCGGCATTTCAGTACAAGAGAGATGGGGATTCTTCAGAATGTAAGAAAAATTTATTTCCAGAGACTTATCTCTAAAAAAACAATGCTAGCTAGATTTCTCAAAAAATATTTAATGGATATAATGCCCAGGCTGAGGTGGTCTTATTTTTTAATGTTCAGCCTGGTTATTTTGTATTTCCAGCTTTTTTTATTATTTTACAGTACATTACACATATTTGCAATCCAAAAATTTTGGCGGGAAGAAAATTTGGCAGATAACAAAAGAAATTAAATTTGGCGGAGAACATCCTCATTGACTGATTCGCGAAATTAATGCATGCCTGGCATATGCAAGCATACTTTTACTAATCTATTTGAAAACATATCTTTTGATTCAATAACCATTTAAAATTTTTGCTATTTTGCATTCATGTGCACTAGTTATGCTTGACACATACAGGTGGTTGGAGCATGCTGACAGGCTGCCTTATAAGACGGCGTGCCTGGCACATGCAAGCATACTTATAGCAATCTATTTGAAGATATAACTTTTGATTCAATAACCATTTAAAATTTCTGCTATTTTGCTTTCATGTGCACCAGTTATGCTTGACACATACAGGTGGTTGGAGCATGCTAACAGGCTGCCTTATAAGAGGGCGTGTCTGGCATATGCAAGCATTTATAGCAATCTATTTGAAAACATTGTGACAAAAAAGTATATATAGCTGAAGCTAAATATCAAGTATTTAGTAATTCTTAGTTATAAATCATCATATTTAAAAAGCTGCATGTTTTGTTCCAAAGCCCATGTAAATTCTTCTAATTTGTTTTGACTTAAAAAATCCAACTTTTCATGAAAAAGGCATATTGACTAAAATTTATTCCCGCTAAATATCTGAACTCGGTCGATTCGCAAAAAATTGTGACAGTTAAGTAGTCGACGTTCAGGGGAAAAAATACACATTAATCTGAGAAAATCTATTTGTCCAGCTGTACTGTAAACTACCTCCATCAATATGTGATAAGAATTTTGTTACGTTGTAGAAACTGTTATCAAACATCACAAGAATGCAACAGAAGGAGAAGTTCGTGCGTGTACGGCATCAATCCTTAAATATGCACCTGATAGATGTGGAGAAGCTGGAAGAGCTAATGCCGAAGAAAATTAAACCGATTAATTTTTAAATAATTTATCACCTCGGTGTTTAGTAATAGTTTTCTAGTAATAAATAATCGCCAACTTGTCACCAACAACTTTTATATCGGAGAGGATTATAAATTTTTCAAGCGCTGTAATAAATTCTTCTAGGTTATATTAATTTTGATTGGGTGGCAGAAAATTAGAATGGCAAAATATTAAAGTGATTTTAGCTCAACAATTTTTAGTGTTTCTACTAGAGATCGGACTTGTGACTAGTAAAAGTATGGAATATGCATGAGTGGGTGCTTTTTTTAAGGAAATACAGTGCTATATATAATATTCATTATATTTTTATTGTAATTTTCAACCTCGATACCTGGACTTCTTGCACCTGGTGAGGATGGTGGCTTTTCACACTTTTTATAAAGTATAGCATCGTGATCGTATTTATTCGCAACTGGTATTCTTAACAAACACCCTTGTATTCAACTCTGACTTCATTAAGAAAACATACTTTTTCTCTAACCAATGCTTGATTAAAGACTTCGGTGCAACAGTTTTGCTAGACACTTTAGGTGATTTGAGCATACTAACAGGCTACCTTATCTGGAGGCGTGCCTGGCACATGAAATCGCAGCTATAAATTTGCAAATACTGCACTGTTTAACAGCCTCGTTATTGCTGCGTTACATTTTTTGCTTTGGGTTGGAACGCTGGAGATCCTCACATAGTACCAGTTGTGAATACTTGAAATATCGTTTTTATATTTTGTATTATAAAACTCCGTAAGTTTCATTTAGGAAGTTTTCAGCGGAGAAGTTGTATATACTGCCGATGTTTATAATAAAAAATGACATATCGTAGAAATAATTTTATTTCTTTTTCGCAATAACCATGTACAAAAAACGTAACACAAATATAAGCGTCGGAATCATGCTAGGGAATAGATACATGGACATGTAAACTATGGACATATAAAACTGAAGCCGCAATGGCGATTCGGTCAAGTTTGTCTGTTTCTTAAGCGTTGAAAAGACGCTGAATAATGGTTGCGAGAGCATTTCCAAACAACGCAGAAACGACGTTGATTAGACGCTGATAGACGTCTAATCAACGTTGAAAAGACGTTGAAAGAAGTTATTTCAATGTTTAAAAGACGTAGCGAGACGTTGTTTCAACGTTGAAGAGACGTTGCAGGACGTTGTTTCAACGTAGCTTGCGACGTTGAAAAGACGTTGATTTTACGTTGCAAATGAAAGTTTTTTTGACGTCTTTTTCCCTAACGTTGAATAACGTCGGATATCAACGTCTTTTCAACGTTGAAAAGACGTTGAAAAGACGTTGATGTCCGACGTTGAATAGACGTCGGAAAAAGACGTCAAAAAACTTTCATTTGCAACGTAAAATCAACGTCTTTTCAACGTTGATTCAACGTTGAAGTGCCCACTGGGGCGCGACGCCGGATGTAGCCCTACAGAATGAATGTATATGCATCCTTTACTGGTTGGTTACTGCATATTCTATGTAATATGTTTTCTTAAACATCAGTCAAGTGGTTAACAATAAAAAGGACAGAAAATATTTTTATCATTTTAACTATAGTCGTCATCATGATTAAGCCTTTTTTACAAGCATAATTTAAAGTTGACCATTCCGACACCGCACTGTAATAGTGCACAGCCAATTTCTTTGAACTGTATAAAACATTTAGCCTCAAACTTGTTTTATTTAGACCCTATCTGACTTATTTCCATTACTAGAATTTTCTTTAATTGGTGTTTGCACCTGTATCTTTGTTAAAATAGAAAAGATATTAAAAAATAGCTTATCAGGGCATCTGAAACTGCCTAGACTTGGAAACTCAAGAACTATGATAATAGGTCAATATGTTTTTTGGTTCCATTTTATTAAGCCGGTCTAAAACTACACCATTCCACGTTTTCGATGTAATGACATCGGTCTGAAATTTTGTTTTGTGTTCGCTTACGTAACTATTACCTACAAGTGTTTAAAAAATAACAAAGGAATATTAAACCATTATCTTACTACAAAGCAATTGCAGAACTCAAAACTCTTTCGTCAACAACCACTGTATTAAAATTTCTACATATTGTTCCATATCTAAGCAACGGTAAATATCTTTTTGACACAAAGACTTGATTTAATAGACTTCGCATAGACTTCTTGCATATACGAAAAATGTCATTGCTTATTATGACAACACGCAGCCAGCCTAACATGTCGTGAGTCACCATGCTTTCTTAAAATGAGAAGGAACATGCCCGATTACTTATTAAATAAAGTCTTGCTTCTGGAAAGCCCTTGATTGTTTTGTTTGGTCCGAAAAAAAACTTCCAATTGCTTTCGTTTGGGACGAAATATAAAATACACGGTATTGGTTACGAAAAACTTTAATAATTATAGGGAAATACAAGTTGTACAACACTTCGAATACCGCAAATATGAAACAAACCAATCAAAATAGGTTATTTCGGCCTACCAACTTGCATGGAAATCCATCGAATGGCAGTCCCTTTTTGTCGTATCCATCAACTCAGTCACAGAAGAGAAAGGTCTGCAAAGTAAAGTTTAACGACCTCAGGGACGAAGGACAATAGTACCCTAATGTCTTTACCGTCCTTAGTAAAATTTATGTCAGTCGCTGACGTACACTAGATACGCCCTTGTAAATCCATCCTAACCTTTGGCTGTGTAACCTCTCCGATACTCTCCGATAAATACGTTACATTATTGATAACACAACGTGTACTTCAGTAGTCGCAATACTTGCGCAAATTTTAACACAAGAAGATAGCTATAAATGATTACACAACGTTAGCATGAAGAAACCATGCCCCAGTTTATTTCTGATTCATAAGAAATCAACAACACAACGTTCGATTTATTCATGGTTGATTTATTCTAAGAAGACAAATACAGTTTAGTTAACGTAATTCATTGAGAATAAAAATGATTCGCATTTTTAGTTTCTTAGCTATTTTTGGTTCTGTTAAGTGTTATTCTTGTATGCATATATCCTGTTGATGCAAATGATAACAAGACATTGAAACAACTAGCAGAGGAAAAGTTTGTAAAACAAAAAAGGATTAGATTTCGGGGAAAAAGGTGCTGTACAAATTCTGGAGGGCGAAAAGAAAATATGAAGTTATTGATGGCATACTGTCTTTCTTCTAAGAACCAGTAAAATTTTGTCAAATTTGAGCTTAAAATTTTTATATTTCTGTTCATGCTTAATATATTGCTAGCCTATACTTGCAGTTCTAAGGTATTCTGTGAACAGTTCATCCATTTTTTTTCTACCTTAAAAAAAGAGGCAGAAAACGAAACTTTTAACTTTTTTCACCTGACATGTTTGAAATCGATCATCCCATTAAAACCAGAACAGTTAACGAAATATCAGGCATATTTGTACTCCATATCCCTTTAGACTGAATTCTCTAAATTGTACATAGATTTATGACTGGTTTTCTCATAATATAAGAGTATGAAATACCTTAGGGGGAATAATTTTCACGTAAACTAATTTTCGTAAAATGGATAAAAACATTATTTCCGCGAAAATTAATTCCCTTAAGGTTTCAAATTTTTGGCTAAAAATTGTTGAAACGATAACGCCAAATCTTTGATACAAACCAAGCGAAAATAACGTCTACGGAGTTCTAATTGATAGATTCATTTTAACTCATAGATCCTCAAAAAAAAGACATTAAACGTGGAGCTTTGATGGTGTAACGGAATTGCGACTACGAGCGTCAGAATACTATGCTGGTTTGCGTGAAAAAAATCCTCGTAATAACAAATAACGACCTATAATACCGGATATTCAACGCAAAGTTTACAAATAAAGCAGTTCTGTTTTCAGTTGAGGCACATTATGTCACAAAAGAAGTCCAACTCGATCACAAGCTGTTATCTGAGGAGGAAAAACCTACCGTTACAATATGTCATTGGTGGACATCTTCAGTAGATTTCATTTCTTTGAACCTTTACAACTATAGTAGCCTTCTCATGTTGTTAAAGCCCCGGCTAGAATCTTTTAGAGCATGGATAAGGATGTTCAAAGCGACAAAGAGGACGTTATTAAGGTTTTACCACCTAACGTTTAAAATGGCAACAGTATTTCACGTGAAATTTTACTTCTCCTTTTCCGATATAGTGGTGAATTTAGAGCGCCAAATACGTATATTTACGTTACCTTCCAGAGCGAAATACGTATATTTACGTTTTTTAATAGTAGTGACTTTGAGCAATAGTTTCGGAGCAAATAGCGCTCCTCCCACTCTAGACAGGCCTGGCAACCAAAAAAGTGCTACTTTGAGCAAGTCACACACAAAAGAATTAAAATACAGAGGGCAAGAAAATTTCCCATTTTTTTGCATGGCGAACAAGATGGCCGTCAGGAAAACGTTCTTAAGGGATGAAGATATTATGGAATTTATTGACAATTTGAACAGTGAAAATGAATCAGATGACTCAAATACGAATTCTGAAACTGATGAAGGCATTTTTGAATATATATTTTTTGTTTTGATCCTTTTATCCATCTCTAAAAGTCAGTTTTTGGTCTCAAACTGGGGTGTTTCGTTGTGTTTCAGGATGTTTTCTTGCAACTGTTTTGTACTTTGAGGGCCTACTTCATTTTCTTAGCTTCTGATACTGAAAACAACCAATATTTCTGCTGTTAATAATAATAAAGAATTCAATATTTCAGAGTGGTCTGAGGATGAGAGTTTTGACTCTGAAAAGCAAAGGGTACCGACGCCGGGAACACCGCCGACTACAACTGCAGTAAACGATAAACCTGTTGATGATGCTGTGCCTGTATATGACGTTCTTCAATCACCACCGTCATCACGATCACGATCACCACCACCACCACCACCACCACCACCACCACCACCACCACCACCACCACCACCACCACCACTTATCACGCTTCATTATTTATACCGGTGCTACAACAATATACAAGCCTTGCTTGGAAGAAGAATTGGCCATGCCTTTTGATGATCTAAAGTCCCCATCAAAAGTAGTGATCTCCTTGTTGGGTGAAGAGTATCTGCAAAAAGGTTATCAACTAACATTAGATAATTACTATACCTCACCTGAGTTAGCCAATGCCCTTTTAAAGCTACTTACTGATTGTTATGGTACCTTGCGTAAAAAGGAAGGCCTCCCAGGACTTTTGGAACTGGTCCCCAGTGAAAGGAGACCCACCAATGATAAAGTTCAATGGTCAAATAGCAGTCCTTCGTTGGAATGATACGACGAAGACCAAAAAAGAGAAAATGGTTAGCATGCTGTCTACCATCCACACCGGTGAAATGAAGGATACCACCAAAAGGGATAGGAAAACCAACCTTGTCATCAAAAAGCCTGATGTAATTGTTGATTACAATACCACTATGGGAGGCGTAGATCTTTTGATCAGAGTTCTTATCCCTTATTCTTCTCAGCGATGCGGCATTAAATGGTACCGCAAATTGGCCGAAATGTTCTTTGATATCACAATTTACAACGCATACATCATTTATAAAAAGTTGAACCCGGAAAGGAAAATCAGTCATCTAGAATTTCGAAAGCAGCTTATAAATGAATTGATTTCATTCCATTATCATGGCACCCATCACAACAAAACCGGCCGAAAGAATTCCCATCCGCTACCACTTCGCTTGATTGAACGTCACTTTGCCCAACGCTATCGTGGTCAAGGCAAAAAGAAGAATCCACAAATCAGTTGTGTCGTTCGCAAATCCAGAGCCAAAAGAAAGGACACTACATTTATTTGCCCAATTTGTGATGTAGGCCTTTGCATTATTCCATGTTTTGAAATGTATCACACGGTACACAATTATGCAATTCAATCATCATCATCATCTGAATATTCTTCAGATAATGAATGAATCTTACTTTGTCTTTTTTCTCTGGTTTTTATAATTCTCACTAATCATTTTGATTCCTCACTATAATATATTTATTATCTACATTTATTTATTAATTTTTCAGCAAATGAAGAAAATAAAATAAAAATACAAAATAATATATGCTAAGTCTTGCGGAGGTGCTTCGATCTGTGTTGGTATTGGGTGTAGAAATTGTTATTGATATGAATTGGTTGGTTGTTTTAGTCAAGAAAATGGATTTGGATGCTATGGCAAAGACTTTTATGTAGCAGGTATCCTTTTTTAGTGTGTGAATTTCTCTTGGGGATGGGTAATTGATTTTGTCAAGTTTTTCATTGTTTTTCAATTTCTATAAAAAAATAAATGAAAAAGCCCGAAAAACGGTTGTAGGAAAAAAGGCATAACTCAACAAAAAATGCTTCTTTTTCACTCCAATTTTGAGGAGAAGGAGACATTACATAGAGAAGTACTAAAATCAAATCAGTTCTGATTTATTTTAGTGTAGCACCACTTTTTTTTACAACAGAACGCAAAAGCGCAAAAAATGTAAAAAAAGATTTTGCAAAAAAAAATTGTCAAATTTTGTGACAATTTGGACACTGCATGGTAATATTGTAAATTTATGGCTATGATATTCATAAACTACAATTAATAATCTTTTAAACACATTTTATTTCATTGAAATTAGATCAACCAATCCAAAGATATGAAATTTTTAAAAAACAGTCTATTTTAGCAAAATAAATTGCGCGTCCGGGGCCTGAACATGCAATAATTAACGCGCTCTAAAGGTTAAGTCAAATTCACATAGAAACACTAAGTAGCCATTTTTCTTGCCCTTAGTTAGGCAAAATTTCAAGATTAATGTTAACATCATGACCAAGGGCTCAAGGTATAAAGTAGAACGTTCGCATAGAGAACTGCGAAAAAAAGATTTATTATGATATGGTGAACTTGACGGATAAGGGTGTAAATCGGGTCGACGGATGGGTTTCAAACTATTTGTAAAAGGCTAACCGCGAATCAGATAGTTCTAATAAGAAAGCAATGTTGATTTCAACGCTCTTTCTGACCAAACCATTAAGAAAATATTGAATCAAACAAAAAACCTCAGTTAACACTTCAAAAAGTGTGGATAACGTATAGACGAGCGTATGACAGTAAGTCATCGATGAAGAACAAAGAACGATGTTTCTAAAAAGAAAACGAGGTATTGGTACGTGTGGATAATAAACGTTATTACAAAAAACGATATGTTGTACAGGGAACATAATTTTATAACAGAGTTTCAGGTGTTTACCCTTTCTGTTGAATAAGCTAAAAGTAAACATTGGATGAGTATGAAACATTTAACTAAAAAGAAAAAACAGATGGGAAAAAAGTTATATTATCTGATCTTGATCTATTTTTGAATTATTCCCAAGAAACTTCTAAAGAGACTTCTTCGTGTTTCAAAAAAGATGTGTGAAAGAGTTATTTTTGTTTGAATTCACGAATTAGAACCAATTAGAACCAATATTAATGCAAAAATAAGAAAAAATAAGAAAAGGAAAAACTATGACTAAAACAAATATCAGATAAGGCCAAGTCTTGCCTACAGAAATGAGCAGAAATAAGTAAAAAACCGGGAGATTTTCTTCACAAAACACGGCTATTAATACATAAAACGCTTTTTTAAATATTGCAGTGCATTCGATTATCGCAGTGACTTGCATAAAAAATTTGTTGCATTATAATGTCTTTTAAACACATCCTTTGAGACTTTTCGCTGCCACCCTGGAGTTTTAATTTCTGTCTCACCTTAAGCGACTTCACTTCATATCCGTGGATATATTTATTTTTTATACAGTGACCTCTTGAATGCTCTCAGAAAATCCCTTCTTGTGCCTAATATTACAAAAGGACTTAACAAATACACGAGAAAAGTTGGTGCAACTGTGTACATGAATACTTTATAATTCATATCGTCCTCATATCCTAAGTTGCTTATAATTCGCGGAACGACGAAGATGATCCATGGAATAGTAAACAGAATGATCAAAGATAAAGTAGAGACGGTCATCTGGTATTGTCTGATTGATATTCTTCTTCCTTGGTTTATATTTTCACTGCTTGCTCTTTCAGTACCATTTAAAGGATTGGTTCCTCGCCTTCGATTGACTATGCCACTTGAAGCTTCTCTGCCTGTCGTATCTTCTTTCCATGCCGGCGACGTAAAGCTATGAGAAACGTCCCGAGGGTGTATATTCACTTGTATTTCTGTACACACTGAAGAGTGCGAGGCATTAAGTGTTCTCACATCATCTGCTCTCTTAGCTGTGGCTATCTTGAAAACCCAAATATTGCAAACAATAATGATAAGACCAGGCAAAACACCATGCATTAACATCATGTAAGATGCATATACAGGATCGAGATTTTTAACATCTAAGCCACAAAACATTCCTGGTGTATCAGTGTAGTGGTCTATACTGGTCGGTATGGATACCAACGGAATCATAGACACTGCACACTGTACTATTACACAGACATGAATCCATATGATTAGCCTTTTTGTTACGTGCCTTTGATATACAAATGGTCTTAGCACTGCAATAAATCGTTCTAAGCTTACAGTGGCCATTATAGCCAGGGTTACAAATTGTATGAAATATGAAAGCAAGAGAAATACATGGCAACTTTCAATGGCGTGTGGAGAGCAGCTGTCTGTAGGTATGTGGAACATAAATATCTGGAATGGAACATTAAATATACATCCGCATGTATTTATGAATGACAACGACACAAGAAAATAGTTAGCTTTCACTTTCCGAAATTTCTTGTTTACCATAATGATCCTTATTATTATCACATTTGCTAATGTTCCAAACACACATATCATTCCGTAAAATACATCTGCAGTTATCCTCTCTTCCAGTGGTAAAAATCTTGAGCTGTAAGTCTTGTTATACACTTCCATGATAATAATTCTTTACCATCACAATATATAACTTAGATTAAAAAAGTATTCCCAATCTTTAGTTTTACGTAAGACCAGGTTTAAAGTCGCTTTATTTGCATTTCATAATGAAGTCTGAAAGACACTTAATTTGTTTTTTCAAGTGTTTTTGTTTAAATTATAATTAGAGTAATGAAACCTACGATAGGCGTGTTGTGATGTTAGCATATGTGTTATTATTATTATTAATTTTTTAGATCTTTACGTCATATAAACCATTTAGCCTAGCAAAGCGTAATCAATCATGAAGATGTCTCGTGTCACATTATTACTTGAAGATTCTAACACACTTGATAACACATTGAACATTAAATATTCACAGAAAGGTTTCTTTACTTAACAAAATTTCTCCTCACCGTTTTACATTGCACGAATTAAAGAAAGTGCCGTTTCGTTAATTTAAAGTGACAAAACGTAGGAAATATGAGTGGTTCCAAGCTGTTTTTGGCACAAAGCATCTTACGTTTGGAAAAGGGTTTCCTTAGCTATATTTTTCAAACAAATTTACTTTTAACTGCTTTAAGTGCAGAAACTTTCACGAATTTCGGGTAAATTCGTAAAAGTCCATGTTGCGAATTTTTCTAGGGCCGTCAATTCATAAAAGTTTATGAAGGCATAAAAATTAATTCTTCAACTCGCGAAAGTCAATGCTTGGAATTATTCTGAACGAAAATTTTTAATTAGCTATGCAATTTTCAAAAAATTAATTAATGGTCTATTTCAGTTTCATTATATGCCGTGATAATAAAAAATACGTTTTGAGGTTTAATCCTTAAAGTTTGTAAGGTTAACGTTTGGTGCTCGCAAAACTTTCCAACAGTACTCGCGCAAAAGTTTTATCATTGCCAAAAGTTTTTAATATTGGTCATTAGAGAAAATTATATTCGTGAAATGCCACAATTTAGCGAATTTGTCCATTCGCTAAAGTTTTTTTCCGCGAAAGTTTTAACTCTTAAAGTAGAAAATTTGAAAGTACTTAACAATATGGATAAATAATGATAATAATAATTCTTAAGTTAACAAAATATTGCAATAAGGCTCTGAAGCAGCCCCCTCTCTACAAGAATAGAGTCATTTCACCTTCAAGGTTAATGGAACAATTAAAAACATCTAAAATTTAGGACATAAACTGTGGCGAATGAAAAAATGTGAAATAATCCGCGGTAGATAACTTTATTTTTAGCTAGAAGACCCGAAATTCGCGTAAATTAAAATATTCCTTTTATTCCTAGAGTCGTTCCCCAAAGTTAGATATATTTTTAAAATACTAACGTAGTATTTTCCCCCTAGCTTGGAAATACTGTACCAAAGTCTGAAGTGTTAAAATATAAAAGCCTGATGAAGCACGAGCACGGTTTAGACCCGGTTGAATCATTTGCTAACACCGTGAATTTTTAGCAATATTTAAGCGAAAAAATCGTCAAAACGCCATTTTGTTTGTCGAGATGAAGAGGGGTCGCATGAAAAAGAAGCTAAGACTTTTTTTCAGTATGAATTATTATTATACATCATGCACAGACAACGGGTATACCCCAATGGAGGAATCCACAAGAAATCTCCCATTAAACAAAGTCGATAAAATCATATCGCATTTGCTATTTCATGTGTCCAAGCACGACTTCTTTCTCGCACATAGACAGACGCCTATTATTATAAAAAATTAACGTTAACTAAAAAACATGCTTCCTGTAAAAATAATCCACAGTTATTAGTTCCACTGTTATTTTCACTTTACATTTTAATCAAGTTTCGCTTTGTTGGTAAGTAGCGTCAGCGTTTCTAGGTTTAAAATATTTGATGGATAAAAGAACCCGTATAGTTAGCAAATAAATATATATATATAAGGGATTTTACATCGTAGTATTATACTTTTTTTAACAACATCACAGAAGATAAAACCTTTCCTTTTTTTGTTCAACCATACCGAAACTAATTAATCCAATAATGTCTTCGTTTGGGAGACTTACAATGGAGAGCGAAAAATTACGAAGGAGGGTGACAGATTACCATCAAGCAATTTTAATCGTATCGATTTTTAATCGATTCCAGTGGATAATATCATTAAAATTAATTTTCTTTGGGGTAGGCAAAGTATAGTTTCACAAAGACAGGCTATTGTATAATTAGTGTTTTCATAGCAATAAATAAGGCTAATGATGATATTTAAAAGAGCGTAGGGGCAAATCATTCTATATCTCACGAGCGATATTGGCAAGCAGTCAACAACAAGAGACACTAAACAGTAAGACGATCTGGACAAATATTTCACAACATGGAAGGATATATTGTGATTTTTTTGCTGGTTGGGTTCTTGTATACGCTGGAAGCTAAGTCACTAAATAGGAAAGAAATTTGTAAGTCATTGTTCTTACACTTCATTCAGATTATATCTGTTATGGTAGCAGAATCAAATGGGGAAACTTGCATGCAATTTAAATGAGTACGAAACTGATGACAATATTGGATTAGAATATATCTGAGCATAATAGATCTATCTCTTAAATATGACATGAGGTTGTCTGTTTTTTCCAAATAATTAAAAATATAAAAGATGAGTTTAATTTTTTTTCACAATGCTGTAAGACTTTCCACAATATCTATTTTATCATGATTCAATCATTCAATTCTTCTAAAACTTGTTTAATTTGATATTTAACATACGTGGTCCCAAAGTATCTATATATATTTCTTTAAAGTGCCACAACTGACCAGAATTTATAGATTATTCTTTCTACTGTTTTAAAATAAAGACAACGAGATCGGTGAAAGTAAGATGTAATCTTAAAAACATTATAGCTAGTTGGTTCTGCTGACATAATAGGACATAAACACAATGGAAAATAAATATGTTTAACATTTATTTTTTTAAGTGGATGATATCGACGATCTGCTGGACGATAGTACCTTAGCAAAGATCTCAAATATTCTCAAGGCTAAAGACGTAGGTAAGCAAGTCAGTATTTATGCCTCGATTAAAAAATGATAAGAGACATGATATAACACGTGTGATTTCGCGCAACTTAAAGGACTGAATGGGAGATCATAAATAGTGGTTGCTGCTCGTTTTTTAAAGCATTATGTTAGATTAATCACCTTAAAATCGCCAGAAAATCGTTCCAATCTAAAGAATCAAAGTAAGGATTCTTAATATTTTGTTAACGTCAGGATAATTATAAACTTTTCACCTATCCTCATCTTGATAACCTTCATAACTCAAGAAAATATCTACGAAGCAACAAGCTTTGATAAAAAATTTAAAGTGTTGCAATTATAAAATAATATGGCGTCTTTTGATGAGATAAGCTAATTATCAAGATGAACTATGTATCGAGGCGGTCTCAGTTTTTTTCTATTAGCGTCCAAAGTGCTGTCAAAGTGATATTTAATTGTTAGGCGACGTTAAAATTAAGAGAAATAAGTTATCTTCTACAACATGCATTTGCGACCTAATAGAATGATTAAAAAATATGTCCTGAAAAAAAAGCAATGAGAAATTCGTGATGTGACCTTTTTAAGCAACACAATCCCTAAACCAAAAAATAAGACTTGATAGGTCCTTAAATTTTATAATTACATCCCATAGACAATCCCGTCTGTTTAATTACGCTAATTTTAACTTTTGTTAAGTCTTAATTTGTGACAAATTTTATGATGGTTTCGAATAAAATAATTTTTATATTATGTGTACGAAGTTAAGATCAACCAGAGTGTCTTGTATTTATTTACCTAATTAGTTAATTAATTAAAACTGTTTTATCCTTTTATCTTCGTAATATTTATATTTCAAATAAATGCAGCGTTTCAATTATTCAAACGGGTCAATTACACAAATCGTTTTCCCGGCTTAAAGCTCAACTCCTGCGAACAACAAGTTGGTTTTATAGAAAAGAGCTTGAAAAGTTATGTATGAATCATTCTATTTTTTTTTTAAAAAAATCTTGATCGGTTCTCAAGATTTTTGACTTTTGATAATTATGCTAATTATGCATGACATCATGTATTAGAAAAATTGAGGTGCGGTTTATCAAAGCATGTGTGCTTTCACCTATCCAGTTTGATATTTTGAACATATTACCATGAATATTAATACTTAGTTACCCTGATTATGACTCATACCAGCAATTGTTTCTGAGCATTTAATCGATGATGTCATCATTTCGCATAATTGCATAATTAGCTAAACTTTCGAGAGTTATATCTCAGAAACTATTAAAGACTTTTTAAAAAAAAATTAAAAGATTCATAGACAACTTTTCAAGGTCTTCCACATGAAATCAATTTTCTTTTTTTCGCAAGAGATAAGCTTCAAAAAAAAAGTAAAGAGTTAAAGCAGAAATCAAGGAATTTGGGATGGGATCTTTTAAGGCCCTATTTAAGTGATTGCATGGAGAATTATCTAGGGGTTGTAGCAGAAAATTTCTTAGGTTTATGAAAATTTCGCGACATTGAATATCTTATATAAAACAAAAACATGTATTTAGTGTCGGCGATAAAATGCGAGGATGATCCTAAAGTAAACAGTGCATGCGAGCACTGGAAAAATGGTGGTGCCTGCAAAAACAACAGAGACGTGATGAGACAATACTGTCGAAAGACGTGCAATGATTGTAGTAAGTTGATTTCTTTCTTTCTTATAAGTTAGAATATAATAACATAACTTAACTCGATATATTTCCATCCAAAAGTACTTTTCCTCAACTCTTTCATTAACAGCTTCGATCAAAGTCAAACACACTTAATAGCATTAATATCATCGAGAAACAAAAAGCCTTAGGAATGAGGCGGTAATTTCTCTGCCGCTGTTGCCTATATATGAGGCATTTTGATTCAGTAAAATAACATTCTTCCAAACTGGGCAAGACTGCCTAAACTCCGCAGCGAGTGTGTCCGCTGTGGTAGCGCTTACTTCATAAAGTAAGACGAATTAGTTATTCTTTACTGTGATACTAATCCACGCCTTTAACGGGCGCTGAAGAAGTGAAAACAGTTTCACTGATTCGTAGCTATAGTAAAGACACTTGCTAAATATGTTAGCACTGTTGACTAAATTACCAACCCCTTGGTTACATTGTAGTTAGTTCAGACATTTGAAATTTATGTACCAGATGCATTTTTCTACACATACCAGACAATCAGGTGTAAGTAAATTTCACATTTTGCAAATAAGCAAATTCTTACGGTACTGCTTTTCCAATGTTAATCAGATAACAATTGAAGGGCTTCATCTATAACAATGTAACCATTCATCAATTTTAAACCGCTAACTTAAAAGCCCTTCCTAACTAACTTTTACTTTCATTTTATTTTTATTTTTAGTGATCTGCTTTCAGGTCAATAAAGTCTAAATTTAGTGCAACCAAACTAGAAGTCTCTATCTATTAATTTTGCTTCCACTTTCTCTTTTAACTTCTATTAGTGTCGCTATTTTATAGAGGCTCCGGCGCCGCCTGTTCCCGACGTTCCTGCCTGTGCTTCCAAACGCTACGGTTGTTGTTGGGACAATGTTACCGTTGCTAGAGGACCAACAAATGATATTGTACAGTCTCAGTGCCCTCGTAAGCTTTACTTATTATTTTCATACAGACTTCTGAATACTATGTATTTGCTAATCCTTGATATTTTATTACACCTCTCTACTATTCAAACATTATAGCTTGTTTGGATAAACAAAGCAAAACATTTTGTGAAAACTGGAAGTCTGATTGCACAAGTCCCATCATTGGTCAAGGTGACGTTATGAAGAAAATCTGTCCTGGTACATGTGGAGTTCCCTGCGGTTAGTCATACTTAAAGTAAAAACTTATGTAAGAAGGATAAAAGTATTGTATCTTGTAGTACAAATGGACTTTGCCGACACAAACATGTATACTATCATTATTTATGTCATTTTCTTGTTTTTAATAAAGTTATCCAATATTGAGCATGTGGCAATATTCGTAAAATATACCACGTCAATACCTGATCTTAGGTTACAATATAAATATCAACATTTGTCGTGACGACCCTGCGAATGTTCAGAACTGCATCAAATGGTACGATGAAGGCAAGTGCACCACAGAACAGTCCAAGTTAAGAGTATTGTGTCCTTCCATGTGTGGTTTCTGTAAGTAATTCCAGTAAAGTGTTGTTAATGTGTATCAGACTGTTGTATTTTCTAACATAAATTCATGATTATTTCATCAAAAAGTAGACACAGTAATACTTTCGTTTTAGGCCGTCTATCTGGAAAGAAGTAAAATATGCTGGGTAGAACACTGATAAAAAAACGTTGGCATATATATTTGTATCTTTTACCTGCAGGAATTTTGTGTTTAATTTTTTTTCTCTTGCAAGGAAACATTTATATGGTTGAAAAAGATGATAAATATGGTGTTTAGTAATGCTTGATTAAAAATGATGCAGACTTAGAAGAACATTCTTGAATTCTTGAAAAGATTATTACTATTCTTTGGGGTCGGAAACAGGATTGGGACATTCCTACTTTCTCGAATCCAGCCAAGCTCAAGTTTTTACTACAACAGGTTTCACAAACTTAAAATCAGACTTAAAACAGGGTAAATATCAACTTTCCATGCAAGCGTTCTGTCATTTTCCAACCTATAACCTACCGAAATCAGAGAAGTAAAAAAATGGCGCATCTGCACTTTAAAAAATTCTGAAATAATATTACAAAGACGCTACATGGGTACATGTATAAGCCAGGAAACAGTTGTCAATGTTCCTGCGTATATAAGTAATGCACAAAGTGACCCTGGCAGTAACTGTACAATTGTTAAGGGCGCCATAAACCCAGCTTTACTCAGATCATTGCTGCTGTGAACAAACCTATTGACAATGCCAGTCTGTTAGAACTGGGGTTATGTACGTGGGTGTCGCCATTGGCTCTGGTTAATCTGCCAGCGACACTTTGCACGCACTAAGTTATACGAGAATTCTTTTATTCGCACGTGTTTTCATAACAAGTAGAAACTTAAGCTCCAAACTTTGCCAAAAAAGGTTATTTATGCATCTTGTTAGAAAATTACATGATGTCTAACTTATTAGCTGTGTGAACTTCTGGGATTTAAGTGAAGATATGCGTGTCTCGGAGGCGGTTAGTAAAATTCACGGTTAATCTGCCATTTTTAAAGTTGTATAGCTCGGGTTTGGATAAGATCTATTTTTGATCTTTCTGTATTGAAAATACTTTCCATTTTCTATTTTCTTCTATATAAATACCATCACATTTTTTGGCTATAACTGACGTATGTAACAGTCCAGCTAAAGTAGTCACTGTCAGTAACAGACAGACAGACAGACAGACAGACAGACAGACAGACAGACAGACAGACAGACAGACAGACAGACAGACAGACAGACAGACAGACAGACAGACAGACAGACAGACAGACAGACAGACAGACAGACAGACAGACAGACAGACAGACAGACAGACAGACAGACAGACAGACAGACAGACAGACAGACAGACAGACAGACAGACAGACAGACAGACAGACAGACAGACAGACAGACAGACAGACAGACAGACAGACAGACAGACAGACAGACAGACAGACAGACAGACAGACAGATTTTTGATTTTCTTCCAAATTTTCCATTTAGTTTTTTTATAAGTGCATTTTATGCTATATATCGTTATTACTTCCTCTTGTGTTATTTTTACCAACCTGAAGCTAGCTAGCCACAATAAGAAAGTAGTAATGAGGCATAGATTCTGTAATAATAATCCCGCAAATTTTAGCTACGTTGCTCAGCTTAACAAAGTTTCTTTCCATACATCACAATTTATTGTGTTAGCTACACAATAAACAGAATAAAATATTTTATCCTAGTGGTATAGACGAGTTTCAATGTTTACGTTTTGACCGGATTCCACGCCTGTGTATAAATTCTGAAAAATCGGCAGGCGATAAAGTGGAGACTAGAGAGATAGGGAAATGTATGTTCTAGCGCAGTCGCGCACGCACACGCACACACGTCACAGCCAACCACAACAAATCCAGTACCATGCGGTGCTTAGTGGGGTAAATCCCTAATAGACCGTGTTGAGTCATATACATCAAGGTAAATTCCCTATAGAGTGATGACGTCATCAATGCTGCAAATGAGTCAAAAAATTCTAGCGCATTATACAGGGGGAATTCCCTTATAGAATACCAATAATGAAACGCATGCGCAGTAAAGAGGTGAACACACTGCGTTAGTTATTTTTACCCGTTATGAAAACCTCTGACAAAGTAAAAATTCTTACAATAAAAGAATGAACACACATACTATGAAACAATTACGCGATATCGCAAAAGGTCGTGGACTTATGGGGTATTACAAGCTACGCAAGGCTGAATTAGTGGATACTAGTCGATAAGGCCCGTGGAAAAATCCACTTAGGCAAAAGGCCATTGAAAAGATAGGGTGCTTTAGATGTTTTGCTGACGTCAGCAGTGCATATACAAAAAAAAATGTTCTTAAAATCTTACACAAAATGTCAAATGTCAAATCTTACACAAAATAAAAAGAGAACAGCTTGCAAGGTGCAAAATCTACTTTATAAAAAGTTACAACAACGACACTCACAACATCGACACTCACAACACCAATACTCACAAAACTGACAGTAAGAACACCGACAGTTACAATACCGACAGTCACAACACGGATAATAACAATGTCAGAAATAACGCATCTGAAATATGTACATCTTATAAGTGATTATGTTGAAAACCCTCAGTATTTTATTCTGAAATGTCAAAAAGTTGGCCTGCAAGAGCACAAATCAACAAAAATAAGTTCTTTACACATTTTAAATATTGTCTTTCCCTTAAAAGCTTATACAAAAATATGAAAAAGCCATAGTTTGGAAAACATCAAATTTAAATCTACAAAAATCAGTCATTTCAGTTGCATACCATCCTCTCCCACAAAAATTTACACAAAATGTAAAAATCAACCAGTTAAGAACACAAAAAATTTTCTTTTTTAGTTTGATGATCTGTACTGCCCTTTACCAACAATTTTGAACCGAAATGTCAAAAAATCAATAAGCAAAAAATAAACTTGAATAAAAAAATCATTATTTTGGAAACATTGTATACGGTTCGTAAACAAAAGTTTACACAAAATGTAAAACAGATTGGTTTTTGAGAATCACATCTAAATCAACAAAAATAATTTCATTCAGCATGTTGTATATTGCCATTACCCATTAATCTTCCACAAAAAGGGTATATAAAACACATCAAAATTTAGAAAAATTAGTCATTTCAGTGTATATATATACAGTCCTCGCCCATTAGATTACAAAATATAAAAAACAAAAACAGTTTCAGTCAGAACATTAAGTATTTTTTTATCATCAGCAAACATTTATCCCTACAAAACTTTGTAAAATTCTCAAGAAAAAAAAACCCGTGAAACCATGGAATTCTCTTCCAGCAAAAATTACATCACATACAGTTAGTTCTCCCCAACAATAGTTTATATTACGAAATATAAAGACATCAGCTTATAGTGAAATCCGATTCTACAAAAATTTGTTCTTTCAGTATATATTGCATGTGGTCTATTTCCACAAAATTTCAAAAAACAGCATTTTGCAACACAAACAATATAAACTGACTTAATCATATTACCATCCTCTCATAATTTTTTTTAACCCAAAGTCATAAACCCACGTAAATTTCCAATCAAATGTAAAAAACCCCAGTAAAAAAACCTGGCATTTTACATGTAGGCTGACAAAAGTTTAACGGGATGTCAGAAACAAAACAATAAAAAATATATAACTTAACACACACACTTTATATTCTACAAAATTTGTTCCACTTGTCAAAAGTTTATAATGCGAAATACAAAAAGACATCAGCTTACACAACAGCTTACAATGAAGTGTAATTCTACAAAAATTTGTTCTTTTAGTATATTGCATGTGGTCTATTTCCACAAAAGTTTACCCAAAATTTCAAATAACAGCACTTTGCAACACAAACAATATAAACGGACAACCATACCATCCTCTCATAAATTTTTTTAACTCAAAGTCATAAACCCACGTAAATTTCTAATGTAATTTCAATAACCCCTGTAAAAATAACTTGGCATTTTACACCACGTAGCCTGACAAAAGTTTAACAGGATGTCAGAAACAAAACAATAAAAAATAACTTAACACACACACTTTAAATTCTACAAAATTTGTTCCACTTGTGATTTTGCAGGTAATGTGAAAAAAACTATACTCTATGGGCATTAACATGAGTCACACTATCCTAAAGGTTCAAGAAAGATTTTGTAGCTAGCTTGCTACATCATAATTCGTGTAAAAAGAAGAAAAGTTTGACTAAAGGTAGCTATAAATACCTAAAAAAAAGAGGAATAACAACATAACTTATAGGTTAGAGCTAACTATGGGATGGAGCCTTCTTGAAGCTAACATTAGCTAGCTAACAGTAGCTAGGACACCCAGTTAAATATACTTAAGCTGGGGAGACTTAGCTACGTCTATAGCTAGCCATTTGTGCTTAGTAAAACACATAATAAAGGAAAACAATAGCTATGTAAAAATTATGACATTTGTAGTTAGTTCAACAAACCAGAATTTTCTATTTCGCTAGCACATTGTAGCCAGCTAACAGCTTTATGTAGCATTTTGAATTTTAGGACAAATACATTAGTTACGCACCAGGAGACACATTAATTATGCATAAAAAAAAAAAAAAAAACGCGGTAAAATTTGAAGGTCTAATGGATTTTTTTTGAGAATACGATTCTCCTTGACAATTATAAGTGTCCTACATATAAAAACGGAACGTCTAAAAATATCAAAGTTCTTACTTTTTTATGAATTCCAAGTCACTTGAACTTGAAACGCTAGCATTCATTTTCTACTTCTAACTTTACTTTACTACTTCTAGCTCCACTCTTCACTTCCGAAGTAACTTATTGTGGCTAACAACTTCACTTTTCTACTTTTACTTCTACTTCTTCACTTGGACTTTTCTTTCTTTCTCATATATTCTTTTTTGAAACACTTTACCATTTCACTTTTTGCACTTTTTTGAAGACGAAGGGACTGTTCCTTTGTTGTTGTTTTGTGTGTCAATGTTAACCCTGTTCCAAATTATATGCATTTTTAATCCACTCCACTTCTTCACTTTGACTTTCCTTGCTCTTAATATCTGCACTTTTTTATGACTCGTAGGGATCGTCGAAAATAAGACATTTTTTATCCGCTTCTTTAGTTCGCCTTTTGTCGAGAACTTTGTCGAGAGATTTTTATGTTTGTTTGTTTTTACGCCAAGGAAACTTTCTATTCGAATACCGTCCCGTTCGAAAGTACGTATTTGAGCGAATCATACTGCTTATTTTCTATCACGTGGTTTCTAACGGTTGCGAGACAAATGTAAACAAAACAAAAAAACTCGACAAACTCGCGCATTCGGGTGATAAAAAATATTGCGTTTGCAAAAGTCACAGACAGACAGACGGAACTGGCTTATTATTATAGAGATGTTGGAGAATGTACGAAAGCCAGTTAAACCTATAGCGCCTGAGGATATGGACCTCTTCGAGAGACAGGAAATGGCGAAAAATCGTTCAACTATAGGGGGTAAAATTAGGGAATGGCACAACTGGCTATTACCCCCATCCGAGATGGACCTATTCGAGAAGCAGGAACTGGCGAAAAATCGTTCGGTTGTGAGGGATAAGATGAAAGGGTGGTACAACTGGCTTGTGAACGCTGTTCCAAGGCCAATAAAAGAGGGAGCCAAGAGAACCTATACAGCCTTTAAGCGTAGGGTGATGGGGCTCTATAACAGGACAGCCAACACGAAACCTACGCTTCATGACGAGGTAGAAAAAGAGGCCGAGGAAGACTATCTTCCAGATATCCAAAATCTCTACAATCAGCCGGAGCATGACTACACACCTCAGGAGTATAAGCACGCATTGCATAGGACATTTCGAAGTTTTCGCATTCCCGGTATAGGAGGAACCGACGTCGACGGCTATATTGGAATGGTGCGAACTAACGTCAAAACATTGGTTGAGGAGCAGGTAGAAGATATGGGCTCAGCAAAGATACAGCTGTCCCTCTGGATCATGTGGAAGAAGCCATCAAATATGGAGGGTGCCAACGATGAGTATATTGAGGTTAAGAAGGCCTTTAATTCAAAAATGCTCTCAGCCTTCCAGGGTAGCGACGTAGACGACATGCTGGATAGGATGTTTGCCCAAATCAAGACACACGTGGAACATCCTGCGCTACCACAAAGTGGGTTCACGATCAGTAGAATCCTATACCTTGATGTAGATTTCCATAAGCTGCGGCTAACAAGGGGCTCCTCGTATATAGAACTGCCTAAATGGATAGCATCAAAGAAAGCCGTTATTAACCCCAAAAACGAGGATGAGGAGTGCTTCAGGTGGGCCGTTTAGCATCCCTACACCATACGGAGATTGAAAGAGATCCTCAAAGAATCACCAAGTTGAGACCCTACGTAGACCTTTATAATTGGGAGGGTATAGAGTTTCCGACAAGCATCAAATGTATATATAAGTTCGAGAAGAATAACAAAGACATTGCGGTAAACGTCTTGTATGTGACGGGAAAGAAGATTAATATCCTGAGGCGATCGCATCACAACGGACGTATCAAGCAGGTGAACCTGCTGCTCATCACCGATGACAAAAAGACCCACTACACAGCCGTCAAAAGCCTATCGCGGCTCCTAGGTATTGAGACCTCGAAAAATACGGCAAAAATGTATTTTTGCTTGAACTGCCTACAAGCCTTTCCCACAGCTGATTCAAGGGACAAGCACCATGGCTACTGCAAGGACCACGAGGCAGTCAAGGTCATGATGCCAACGGAGGCCGAGAAATGGTTATACTACAGAGATGGCCAGATGCAATTCAGGGTACCTTTTGCAATCTATGCCGACTTCGAGAGCCTGCTTATCCCGGTGGAGGATGACAGGGGGATGAAGACAAAAAAGCTGAACAAGCATGTACCATCTGGCTGGTGCACGTATAGTACCTTTGCCTATGGACCCGTACCGGACCCACTAACAGTCTATAGAGGCAAGGACTGTGTAACCCGCTTCGTGAATCATCTGGAAGACGAGGTGAAGCGGTTATACTATACCTACCCACAGCAACCCATGCTGGAACTCACAGAGGTCCTAAAAAGGGAACATGACGCGGCCACGCACTGCCATATCTGCCTAAAGCCGTTTGACGACTGCGAGAATAACCGTAGAGTCAGGGACCATTGTCACTACACAGGGCTGTATAGGGGTGCCGCGCATAACAGCTGCAATTTGAAGTACAAGATACCTAGCCATATCCCAGTCATATTCCACAACCTCTCAGGGTACGATGCGCACCTGTTCATAAGTGAATTGGGGGAAAAATACGACACCCAAGACATTGGATGTATTGCAGAGAATACTGAAAAGTACATCAGCTTTAACATAAAAATCAAGGTACCACTTGCAGGTATGGGATATGGAGATGGAGAGGTTTACAAGAAGATCGAAATCCGCTTCATCGACTCCTGCCGATTCATGCCTAGCAGTCTAGATAAGCTAGCGAGCAACCTCGACGATGAGCAGTGTAAAAATCTCCGCTGGTTTTTCAACAAGGATGACACGTTTAAACTCATGCGCAGGAAGGGTGTGTACCCATACAAGTACATGGATGATTGGCAGCGATTTGAGGAGTCGGAGCTACCACCCAAGGATGCCTTTTACAGCAAGCTGAACATGAAAGGGATCAGCGATGAGGATTATGCCTATGCGAAAAAGGTATGGAATTGTATCACCCCGGAGGGTGATGTAGTCACCATAGGCGACTATCATGATGTGTACCTCACAATGGATGTACTGCTATTTGCGACGTATTTGAAACAATTCGGGACGTGTGCCTTACAAACTACAAGCTAGATCCTGCCCATTTCTTTTCCGCACCTGGCTTGGCATGGAAGGCGGCACTCAAGTTTACTTAGATCAAGCTGGAGCTCCTCACGGACCCCGACATGCTTCTGATGTTCGAGAAGGGTATCCGTGGTATAGTGCAGGCGGTACACCGTTATGCCAAAGCAAACAACAAATACATGGGAGACCAGTACGATCCAAAGGTTGAATCGTCATACCTGCAGTATTTGGATGCCAACAACTTATACGGATATGCGATGCGTCAAGACCTTCCAACAGATGGCTTCAAATGGATCTCCGACGTCGAGGCCTTTACCGAAAGGCGAATCGGGAAGCTTGTTGAAAAAAACAAGTATGGGTACATTTTAGAAGTAGATATCGAATACCCTGATAGGCTACACGATACACACAACGAGTTGCCGTTCCTACCGGAACGCAGGACGGTCCACAAGGTCGAGAAATTGATACCAAATTTGGAAAATAAGCGGAGGTACGTGGTACATATCAGGGCCCTTCACGAGGCTATAAAACATGGTCTTGAATTGAAGAGGGTGCACAGGGTCATCCGATTCAATCAGAAGGCATGGCTGAAAGGGTATATCGATCATAATACAAGGCTGAGAACGGCTGCCAAAAACGAGTTTGAGAAGAGCTTCTACAAGCTGATGAATTTAAGTGTGTTTGGCAAGACGATGAAGAATATATGGAACCACCGCAACATTCAGCTAGTCACCAGCGAGGACAAGTACACGAAGCTCGTGATGAAGCCAAATTTCAAAGGTGGAAGCCGGTTCAGCAAGAACCTCCTAGGCGTTGAGATGGGTAAAACTGGGGTCAAAATGAACAAACCGGTGTACATTGGCCAGGCCATCTTGGACCTGTCAAAGCTGATCATGTATGAGTTCCATTACGACTATATGCAGCCAAAATATGGTAGCAAACTGCAGCTCTGTTATATGGATACGGACAGCTTTGTGTACCATATACGAACGGAGGACTTTTATCGCGACATAGCACAGGATGTTAAGACCCGTTTCGATACGAGTGCCTATAGCAAGGACGATAATAGGCCTCTCCCTATTGGCAAGAACAGAAAAGTCGTAGGTCTCATGAAGGACGAGTTAGGTGGTAAGATCATGACCGAGTTCATCACCCTGAGGGCAAAACTCTATGCCTACAAAAGTCTCACAAAAGAGGGTGGTGACAGGAAGGCGAAGGGCGTGAAGAGATGTGTGACCAAAAAGTCCATAACCTTCGACGACTATCGGCGATGTCTGGAAGAGGGCGTTGATATATTCAAGAGCCAGGTCCTGATTCAAAATAGGAGGCATCAGGTCTATACCCAAGAGGTATCGAAGTTAGCACTCAACAGGGATGATAAAAGGCTTGTACAGACTGACCAGATTACAACGCTTACCCGTGGCTATTACCGCCTGGTGCCTACCCGGGAATAAAATGGAGGTATGTTTACTAATTGCTATACTTCTACCGTATGCTCTGATTGCTTATGTTCTTTTTCGATACCACCGTATAATAAACAGGATGACTGATCTTGCACGAGTATTCGACGAATCCACAGAAACCTATGAACAGATATAGAAACCCATCGATAAACGCCAGGCTTTAAAGGAGGCCCTACGCAAAGGCAAAGGGCATCTCTTACCTAAAAAATGTACAGAAGGGTTTGTTGACAAGGCCCCTGATAAAGCCATCGACAAGGTCCATACCGAGTACGTACAAAGGGAAGTCCATGAAAAGAGGGAGAAGACGGCCAGAGCACTGTCTACCCATGTTATCAGCCTATTTGCTAGCATGATTGGAAACATAGTGGATATTGACTCTGTCGACGAATTGCGCAGGGACATTGAGGAGGACCCCATCATCAGGGACAGCATGACAGATCTTGGTATTCTGGTGTACTGCACCATTGGCAGGTGTCTGGCACCTATCTTGGTAGCAGGCCATACAGCCCGGCATATGGGTAAAAAGAAACAGGAGGAGGAGGAGACTAAGGAAGAGCCTCGGGCGGTATAATATAAAATGAGTGAAGAGGATCAGAAACAAGAAGAGAGGGTCATTACAAAACCAGTAAAGCATCCGGGGCGTGTGGCCCAGGGCCACAAGTTGGCAGCACTGATGAAGAAAAGGAAGGAAGAAATGAAACAACAAGAGGGTACTGTAGAGCCTACAGTCAAAGCCTCTTCTGGGACCAATTCCATACAGTCAGTCTACCTTTACGGCGTAGGGACGCTTGCCGTGCTTGCGATAGGGGTTGAGGTTTGGTATAAATTTGCCTCCAAAAGTTGTGGAGAATCTCAAAGCCACACACCAGAGCCTCAGCAGGGGAAACAGGGCAAAACTCATCCAAATATCTCTATGTTCAAAATGTTATAGAATTTTTTCAAAAAATTACACTAAATAAATGTGAGCAAACAACGTAACCCCAAAAGAAAAGGAGATTTTAGACATGTTGTACGAAACCGTCGTGGATCTATCTTTCACCTTTGCATATGCCCTTGGAGGTAAGAAAATCCTGGGTATTTCACGTCCATCTGCAAAAATGGACATGAATGACGTCCTTAAGATCAATATCATCATCCTATGCCCTACCCTACAATGGAATACCACCTACCTTGAAAGGGCATCGCTCTGGAAGGTCCTTATATGTTCCTGATAGAGCCTGGAAATGAGCTGTTTGAATGGATAGCGAAATTGTCGTCGCTGCTGGCAGGCGAGGAGAGTCTCTTCATAGTCGACGATATGATATCTGATCAAAGCCTCGACAAGCGTCGACAATCCCTGCTTGAATTAGCTATTTCTGGCAGGCACAGAAGGCATAGCTTATGGCTCTTAACGCAGAGCTACACTTCCCTACCCAAGAATCTGAGGAGGCAGAAAAAAGCCCTGTTTTTGTGGTATCCAAATGAGAGGACCGACATGAAAATGATTGAAGAAGAGACTAACATGATCTCCGATTGGGGTGAGATCAAGGCCGAGTTGAAAAGGTCCAAGCATGCATGCCTGTACGTGCGTCCTGAACATCCCAGGACCTGGAAGATTCTCGAGTGAAGGCCTCTGGCTGAGCATGGACTATAAGAAATGTCGCAGCTTTCTCTCTTCAACGCAGTGCCCGCATGAGTCATCGAGATTCTGTTTGATGAACAAAATCAACCTCATTTTAAACGTGCCGATCTGGGGAGGTTTTTAGAGATTGCTGATATAGTGCAGCAATTTTAAATATTTGGCCGAGGTAGCTACAACAATAAAAAATATACAGGTAGGGGTTGGGGGTGGCACCCCCAACCCAAATGAAGGCCAAAATTTGCATGACGTATTCGTCACATTAGATGGTGCATTAGAAATTGTTGTCAGATCAAAAAAGCCCAAAGCCGTAGGGTTAATCAAATGGCTTACGAAAAAAGGTGTCGAAAAATTGCAGGATGAGGTCAGGGAGCAGCGCCGGACCATTGCCATCCTAGAGGACGATCTTGATGTTCTTAAGCAGGACAACTCGGGACTCCAGCAAAGACATGTACCGCATCGGCCTCCTATCGATACCGTCTTATGTGTCTTGAGCAAAAATGACCCACGGGAGCGTGGGGGATCTGGAAGGCACCCACACTACATGATCCGATGCCAAAGGAAGCAGCTCACCGCGAGAATCAACACCCTGAGAGTGAGGTATCCGGACATGAGCCTAACGCCGTGCATGCTTGGTGTAGGTTCAAGGATGATGTCCTTACCAAGGACAGTTTTTACAAGAACCATTTCACCCTACCTGATGATGATACGCGAGAGCTCTTCGAAGGCATGTTTGACATTGACATGTCGTAAACGGGCACAATTTTCACTACTCTTACGGGTAGTAAAAATTATATGTAAAAATGAGGGGGTGGCACGATGTCTCCTGTGAATGACCACGGTGAAAACCTCCGGGTAGGCATTAGTATATAGAAAGATGTCGCAGCTTATGTTCAACGCAGGAGCCATTGAAACCTTGTACAGCAAACAAAATCAACCTATGTTCAAACGTGCCGATATCGGTAGGTTTTTGGGCATTGAAAAGATTGCCGAGTCATATCGGGATATTCCTACCCTTGCGCGTCATGAGATGAACTTGTTTACTAACCAACCCCCAAAGGGGGACCAAAATAGCCATGATACCTTCGTGACATTGGACGATGCATTGGAGATTGTGCGTCGTTCCAGAAAGCCCAAAGCCGTAGGGTTAATCAAATGGCTTGCTCGAGCAGGTGTGAAAAAACTACAAGACGAACTGAAGGAGCAGCGCCAGGCCCTAGAGGATAGAGACGCGACCATGGCGGTGATGGCGGGTGATCTGGAGGATAGGGATGATGAAATTGTCTTTCTTGGGGATGAGCTAGAGGAGCTACAGCAACGGGCTGTGTACCCAGAAGATCCTTTTGAGGATAACCGTATGGTCATTATCCAGAAGAACAACAACGACCCCTTTCCATACCTCGCCATCTGTGGCCGGCAGGGGTATGTGACACAAAAGATTAGAAACAAACTTGTTGACCACCCCAAGAATGAGATTGTGGTACTAGCAGAGACACCAAATGCCATCGTGCACTACAACTGGCTCAGGGAGCGTGGATGTATCGAGGTAAACCCCGAGCGTGTGAGACATTTCAGGCTTGGCGAGCACTACACGCAAGAAAGTCTCCTGGAACTAGCGGAATAGGTTTAATTTTTCTAAAGTGTAGGGACGCTTTGGAAAAATATACATTTTTGACCCTTTTGGATGTATGTTAAATGCCAGTGAAATATCAAAAGATGGAAGCATACATAAAACAAAATCAATTTACAATCAACTACAATATACAAGTACCCGTGCTACACTGTTGTATCAAGGCAGGGTCAGTGGCTGGATATTGTCCTACCTGCCTGGAAAATTTTAAATATCGAGATGGAATATACTATGAGGGGTTTGAATATAAAACCGACGAAGAGCTTTTAAACAGGGTGGCGTCAGGCGAAAAGGCATGGGGTACATTTGTAAGAAGCGAGATTGACGAGGATTTAGAGGATGATACTGAACGCCTAGGGCTCTATATCGTTGCGGTTAAGGAGAACAACTATGGTGCACTCTGCTATCAGGTCATCAAGGATAGGGATTTGAAGCTATCGGATTTGGCCGATATATCAACGATAGGCGATACGCTCAGATTTCCGATACCAGATAGACGCTTGGTCGATATTGATCTGGAAAATGAACCCAATGTTATCAAAGGTATCGTCTATGGATACCCGTTCTACACCCTACATCCTTTTGATTATTTAAGGGATCCGAATGAATAACTATTACCACTCCTTGATATGCTCCGGAGGTACCTGAACGTCTTCAGGAATAAGCATGAGTTCCTCTGACACGAAGCTACGATCAGGGCCGTCTTTCAAATAGTACAAAGTACGGCTACCCGCTTCGTTACGATCCAACCTGTAAGTATGTTTGTTCCAAACGGCGTCGGTTGCGCGCCTTTCGAATCAGCATGCTCCTCCCCTGGCTGTAGTAGATACAAGTACAACCCATCCTCAGGTAAGGGTTTTTCTTCGGAGTATTCTTGACTTTTCGCAAGCGGGACATCATCGAGCTTAATAGCCTTGTTAGGTTTTAGGCCAATCATGGCGGTCTTGGTATTATTGAGACTTTTTACTATAGTGTACAGATGCTTGATCCAAATGGTACTAGGCTCCCCAGAGGCCAACTCTTGTGCATCTTGAAGCTTAAAGAGTCTTTCGGCAAGTACCTTGTTGTACGACTCTACAAAGGCTGTTAAGGTATGGTGGTACTTAGAGGGCCACCCTCTTAATTTCAACTCCCTTATCCCCCAGTAACTTTGTTACATTCGATTTGAATTAGGAGCCATTGTCACATTGAAAAATCTTAGGGTATCGCAAAGGCCCTGCCCTGTAGATGTCCTTGATCATATCCGCGACCTCGCCGGCTTTTTTGGTACGTAGGGGTCTCGCTACCTTGTACCTTGAAGCAACGTCAATACCCGTGAGAATGTACTTGTACGTATTGCCATACAGCCGATCATGAGGCATGTACAGTAAATCAGACTGATGCATCTCATTCGGTGTTGTAATGGTTAAGTGTGGATAATCGTTCTTTTTAGGGCCTTTGATATGCCGTAGCCACAAGAGTTGACGAGACAACCAGTGGGTTACTAGCTTTTTGGATAGGCCGCTCTCCTTCGCGAGTAATTTGATAGCCTTGCGTACAACCCAGAGATGCTCCGGGGTGTAGTAAATTTGGCTTAGCTTTTCCGCCTCCTCATCGGTAACAATATGTTTTGACATGTTTATTATACATGTCAAAAAACGTTTACAGATATTTGTAGGCCACAAAACCTAGCAGAAACAATGATCCAACAATGAAGGTAAGCTCGCCATCTTGCTGTGGTTTGGAGGGTACATAGAAATCAGACAATTGCGGGGCTTTCTTGCTTGTGCGATATGGTATTGATACAGGTCGTCATCCAACTCTTTTAGGCTTTTACCCGCCTTTATTTGCAGTTCCCTTTGCTCGCTGAACCAGTCAAGCTTAGCCGGCCGATCACGTATCCATGCTGCCTGAGCCCCATTTAGTTTTTCCATGGCCTCGTCATGCCTCTTTCGCTCCGCTTCCCCATGTCCCGATAGTTTGCTAAATAGATAGTTTGTGCCGCTGAATGCTAGGGCGTTGATTAACGCGCCCCTGCCATGATTGCTAATGTAGCCATTTTATTCTGAGGCGAAACGATTGCCCCTTGACATGTTTTCACTCGCCCACATGGGTTGAGTGTTGGCGTAGTGCAATCTACCGGCAACCTCAGCAAGCGGCGGAGCATTTTCATTTTCCTTCCATATTAACTCGTGTTTGCCCCTAAGGGCAAAAACGAGTTGTGGTCTACTCCACAGAATGAAACCGTATTTATTCCGACTGTTTGCCCTTCTTGCAGTCTTTGCAGCGATACCTCAATTTCTCATAAGGGCAAATCTGACTACCCTTTCAGTCTTTGCAAGAAGCCCTCTGTTTTTCATGTTCGCATATCTGACTGCCCTTGCACTCCTTACAATAGGCCCTCTGTTTTTCATGTTCACAGATGCTTCCACCCTTGCACTCCTTACACCGGGATCTTATCCTTTCATGGAGGCAAATCTGACTGCCCTTGCATTATTTGCATTTAGGCCTTTCCCTTTGATGGGGGCATCTGTTGCGGTTCCTTGACGCCTTATTAATATCGAGGCATTTGATGCATGTCTTTGTAGTTTGACCATTTTTCACCACCTTGAATGCATCCAAGGCCAACCCTTTTTTTACAATTTGGGCAGCTCTTGGTTTCTTCCAAATGTTTGCTCTTCTTGCATTCCTTGCAGCGATACCTCAATTTCTCATGTTCGCATATCTGACTGCCCTTGCATTCCTTGCAGCAGGCTCTCCTTTTTTCATGCTGGCAGATTTGACTCCCCTTTCACTCTTTGCACTGGGCCCTCATCCTTAGATGTTTACAAAACTGACTGCCCTTACAGTCTTTACACTAAGCCCTCTGTCTCTCATGGGGACAAATCTGTCTGACTGCCCTTACATTCCTTACAATAGGCCCTCACCCTTTCATGGGGGCATATTTGATTTCCCCCACAATCTTTACACTGCTCCATCCGCCTACCATGGGGGCATTTGTTTTTGGCACGCCGCTGGTTCTTTTTATCCAGGCAATCCATGCAATTTTTTGTAGTTTGAGCATTTTTAAATGCATCCAGGGCCAACACTTTTTTACAATTTGGGCATCTCTTTTCTTCCATATTGATTTGTATTTGCCTCATGGGGACAAATATATATTGTGGTCACTAATACTCCACATTATGATAACGGCCATCTAGGATATTCAACTGCGCACCCATTTGCAGGTTTACATAACACCTGAAATCCCCGGTGCCGTCAGCCTTTTTTGCCATGTGCAAAGTTATCCCATCACTAAGGCGTTGTAGGGGTCTTCCGGAACCATGTAGGATAGGATCAGGAGAGGCTCGAAAATCGATGAACAGGGCGTATCGTTCTGTCAAGAATTGGCCAATCGTTACCTCCGAGTCGTGGCCCCCGAGGAGGTTCGCAATCCCCTCAAAATGATCTTTGCCGAACATCGCATGCGAATACAGTTCGTTGGGCCCGTCCTCCACAGTGATGGATACCTTCTCAATCTTAGGGTTGTAGAACACCTCGTTGGCACCTGAGTAAGCCTTCACTTTTGCAGGGTATACAAACAGTAGCAAGACGCCCTTAAGACTCTTGGCAGGGGTATCGATCTGTAAATTGTAACTCGTGTCGGCTTTTTTCATGGTCACCACCTTGCTTCTAAGAATTCGTTCATAGGGTAACGCGAGACGACTATACCGCGACATCATGGCACTCGCCAGGCCCTCGTGATTGACCTTGTCAAACTCCAGGGAAATGTTGGTGATCTTGTAGGTGGCGTCGGCTGCCTTGGACGCGGTAGATCCCACGGCTGCCGAACCCACATCTTTGATCACGTCGCTGTACGATGCGAAATGTAGGACAAATTGCAATCTGTCATGGACCCCTGCCTGGTAAAAAGGGAGATTATTTGTAAGCTCAAACATTTTGCCCAATGGGATGCAAAAAGTGTTGCCATACGCCGCGGCGATGGCTTTTTCCTCATCAGTCCCGACGTACTCAGTAGCCTTGACCTGCAGGGCTCTGATGGTACCATCATTGGGGTTGATTCCCTCTAGGATAAGATTGTTCTCCCGATCAAACTTAGGCAGCCACAAGTCTCTGTAGGCCGCGAGCTTGTTGTATTCGCTGATATTCTGCACCTCGTTGCCATTCATGGTGATGCGTAGATTTCGCACCAGGCTTTTGCCTATGTTGCTGACTAGGGTACGCTTCGTGTTGATCCCTGTAACCACCAGGTCAAATAGTAGCCTGATGCTCCCCGGAAAAATGACATCATTCTGTCCTAAGTTGGGTATATCAACATAGAGGTCTTCATTCTGGTTGATTGTGGAAAGTACGTGGCTTACCTTTACCCGCTGCCGCTTTCCTTTAATGGCAAAAAGCTGCTTCGTTTCTGCGTAGGGGTCCAATGTAGTTCCAAATGCACTCATTTATTATGGAGGGACTTTTCTACAATAAATGGCTGATAACCCGGGATATAAACACGATATTTTTAAGGATGATGATAAACCCGATAATACTACGTCAAAACTTCCATCAACGCAGCAACTTCCATCAACACCAGGACCTTCAACCCAGAGAGAACAACAGGGTGCCCCAGGGTCTATACTTGAGGAGCAGAGAAAAAAAATATTAAAATCAAAGGTTGATAGCTCATTTTAGTCAGGATACGAGGCTGCTGGGGAAGCTTATAATGATACCTTTGATGATTTTAGGGTGGAGGGGGGACGTCTTTATTTCAAGGGTATAGATATTACAGAGCGTATTTACAAGGAAAAAGGTGCTTGATTTAGATCGTCCGGAGACATAACCTCAAATTTGAAGGTAGACCTCGTGCGGGCTACGGGTTTCCCAGACTATGTCACTACGCCCAACAAAGGTAGGGTAGCGGCCCGGGCACTTGGGCAACAGATTGATGACATTGTGGGGAAGGACAGGGCTGCCGATAGCATTTCGATGCAATCTATAGAATCGATGGAGGAATTTGTGGATGCCACGGATAGCTTTATAGAAGAAACTTCATTTGGTGGCACTGATGAAGAAGGTATCACTGAACGTGAAAGAAGGGGGCTCGAACTCCAAACCATACGGGGTAACTTGAAAAGCCTGTAAAACAAGATGATCACATACGATAGCGAGATCGACAAGGCAAGGAGTAAGGTGAAAGAATTCGAGAAGCAGAAAGCCGGGGCAGCTAAGGGACAGCAAGATATCCTTGATGGGAAAATCAAGGAGCTTGAGGATAAGATTGAAAAATTGAATGATAAAAAAAGGCCACGCAGAATGCACATGGCTTACTTTCCTTGCAAATTTACAGCCAGCTGAAGACCATCAAGGAGATGTTAATGAAAATTGCCGGAGATGACACGTCTTTGCCCGAGAAGCTAAAGATCCTCTTCAAAGAGCAAGGGATCACCATAGCAAGTATAGTCTCTGCTATTGGTCTACTGATAAGCACCATCGTACTTGCAGCTACAGGAGGAGGTGCCGCCGGGGGTGCCGCTGGAGGAAGTGCAGCAGGGAAGGGGTTTGTGGAGAAGCAGCTGGAACGATTGGGTAAATTCCTGAAGTATTTGGCAGGTAAAGCAGGTGCTGCATTACCTGGGATTATGGGTACCACAGTCTCATTCTTTTTTAGGGTAGCGGCAACTGTTGTCGAATACGCAGCCAAGCATCTGTACATGGCAATCGCTGCTGCCGTTGGATTTGTCGTGGTCTATGTTAGTAAGGTGTAATATTTAGTTATTTTTTCAGCCATATATACGCAATAATAAGACCTACCCCTGTCGTGATCAATGCGGCCTTGGTATCCTCGTGCTGGTTTTGTGGGGGTTGTTGTTCGGGAGGATGAGGAGGCGTAGTATGTTTTGTAGGTATGGTATGCCTTGGAGATATAGCATGTATAGGTGCCGTGGTATGTATAGGGGGTATAGCATGTATAGGTACTGTGGTATGTATAGGTACTGTGGTATGTATAGGCGCTGTGGTATGTATAGGGGGTGCCGTGGCATGCATAGGGGGTGCGGCCGCCGCATGCCTGACAATAGGCTTGTTATTAACATCAACTTGGGCTCCCACATTGACATTGGCAGGTGCGATCAAAATATGATTGTTATACCCTACAATTTTGCCTATATGGAGGTTCATGTCGGAAGGCAGCATGTACACGCTTGGCATGACGGCGAAGTTTACCGGAGTTCTGGCGTACCCCAGCACCTTCTGAAATTCAGTTATGTCCTGCCCTACATTTTCCTGATGTTGTACCATGGATTCAAATTTCTGCATCAAAATCTGCCTTGCTGTGTAGTTGTCCGCACCGGCACCGAGTAGGGATGCCTTTGCCCCCGCCTGTGAGCCAAGCAATAAGACCACGTAGACGCGAATACTCTCACTTAGCTTGGTCAGGCCTTCCGACGTCAAGCCCTGACTTGTTGGTATGATGAATTTGACCCAATCACCCTCGACTTGTGGCCACCATGAACCGTTGGTCAGTGAAGCCGATACTGATTTGGTCTTATATAGACCGTTGGGGTCGGCACCGTACTCTCGACATACCTGTGCATACCCAGAGGTTGAGTAGGGGTTTTTGTACTGACTAAAACCATCGTTAAAAGATGTGGGTACCTTCATCCTTGCCAGGATACGACGCATGTGGTAATAGACATGGAATTGGAAGATTGAATTGACAAGGGATACGGAGCCTGTTAGGTGCTTAGCGGATATGCCTAGTGCGGTGCTTGCGCAATAGGTGGCAAAATTCACCTGGATGTTCCAGTAGTCCAGGGCTTGTCCTTTTGTCCATCCCTGAATCACAGGGTCATTCAGATAGGTTGTTGTAACCTTGATGGGGTATTTAATAAATTCAGGAAATGCCACAGAAATATGTGATTCCGTAGACACGTACAGGTCCTGATGCTCCAAGTTGGTGTAGCCAAGTGGCCATTCTCCCCTGTTGGACTTGTACTTTGCGTTGGGGCTGTACGAATATATGTTCATCTTTGTTTTAAAGCAAAGATGAAGCAACTATATATTACTGATATATACAAGCCTACGATATTTGAAGACTACCTGGGACAGGACACGAGAATTGCCCTGAATTCGATAAGCATCAGGCCCATATGGCTGAACCTTTACAGTGATAATGAATTTGTCATACGTAAAATGGGGCCTGATCAAAGAGAAATTAGGATTGAGATTATGAACAGCCTATATAGGATAGAGGATTTGGCGGCTATTGTGAACAGCCAGGCACAGGACAGGATCAAACTGTTTGTCCTGAAAAATGGACTCTGTATGCTCCGTGTCAGTGACGGGTACATGGTGGTTATTCATCGACAGCTTCAAGACCTCCTGGGTCTATCCTACGACCCCAGTAAAAAGTACTATCAGAAGGGGGACTATGATTCCTTCTACAAGACTGACATCTACCACAGATTGAGACTTGTTTGCCCTCAGCTGGATGAAGACGACTGCCTGCTAGATGGTAAAAAGTCTAAATTTCTGGCCCTGCTTCCCACCAAGGAATTAAACGCTTGGGGGGATATGCTGACCTGGAGTTTTGATACCCCAATTTACATGCATTGGAAGGGGTCCAGAGATCGTTTGGAGTTTATGCTGACAGACGAATTTCACCACGACAAAAACGTTTCGTTCACTGGGATAACCATGCAGCTATTGATAGAATAAAGATGAGCGATATCAGCAAACTTTACCCTAGTTTGCCGAGTGCACCTGCACAACAAAGTGCTGATATACCCGAGGAAAGCCAAAAGTATAGGCTTGATGCAATTGGTGAAATTGAGAGATATTTCAGGAGCGAGATTAAAGAGCGGGACAAACTCGCAAAAAAGTTTAAGATGCATGGGACCTGGGTACGCTACTGTGACCACGGGCTGTTAGGTATCTCGGTCCTAGCATCGGGTGTCGGGATTGGCACTCTATTATCTGGAATGGGTGTTCCCCTTGCGGTGGCAATGGGGGGCCTCACCCTTGCCGTGGGGGTAGGACAGGCGGGTCTTAGGAATGCAGGAAAAAGGCTGGGTGTTAAATCGAAAAAGCATGAGAATATCAGGCTGATCGCTGAGGCTAAATTGAACTCAATAGTTGATCTCATCTCAAGGGCGGTAGAAAATGGGGAGATTGATAGATACGAGTTTAGTCTGATTATGCAGGAGAAGCAAAAGTATATGATACTTAAAGAACAAATGAGGCAGCGCTTCAATCGCATTGTTGACTCAATCAATGAACAGGAGCGTGCTAAGCTAGCTGCTAGGGGGCGACAGGAGGGTAGGGACGAGTTTTTATAAAACGTACAATCTGTGCAGTATGCAAGCGGTATCTAGATTCCCCACCTGAGTATAAGCCTTAATTTTTATATATTTTATAGGCCCTACGACGCCTATAGAATATATGGTTTTTTAATCATCATTCAGCAACCATTCAACCTTAAAGTCCTTGTATCTACATTCCACAACCTGCACCTGTGGATATTAGTTTTTACCCTGCATATACACGGATGATAGTGCCAGGATGGCACTGACTTTGCATGGCTCATCATAGGGTACTGGCATGCCAGGGGATTTAGTCATGATCGCGTCCTTGTAGTGTTTAAGCTTGGCGTTCACGTAACGGTCCTTTTTCACAGGCTCCGTCCCCAATTGCCCAGAAATCAACTCCTCAATACTTCGCAATCCAGTCGGGGTACTCTTTGAAATCAACACTCATTGCTGGCACTGCATTGGCGTCGTACCGGGTCACTCCATTTGGAGACCATATTTTAGGTGTTTTTACCCTGAGGGATACCACGATGTCTCGTGTATGGTACCCTATGATGTACCGTTGATCGTTACCTCTATTGGCAGGGATGGGATCCGATAATGTCAGGTATTCAACATTGATATCGTTGATGTCGGTAAAGGCAGTCGCAAATCTATAGAATTCTCGGGGTTTCACAATTTCATTTTCAAATTTCAGCATCCTTTATTTGAATTTTAAACAAGGTCCAGGGATTGCTTCTGCTCGAACATACACAACTACCTCCATTATACGTGATGTATTCCTGGTAGCAGTACCAGCACAGCATTTTAGCTTTTACCACAAACATGCGCCCACAGCTACACCTGTCATACTCATCCAGTATACGTTCGCAGTCCTTACATTGTTCATCCATTTATCTTATATTATCCCTTACCAAGATATTTAATCCACCATCCTATAGTCCTGAGGGTAATTCATGCGGTTCTCAAGATCTGTAATCCGCCGTCCATTATCCATCTCCTTTTCAGATTCTTTTACCAATGTCATGGCCATAAGTGCTAGTGATATACTAATACCCCCCATGAATGTCATGAACGCCACGGTTCCAAGCATATCTACCTTTGTCTTACAGTTAATGCACATTTATTAGTAGTAGTATTTTGATTTCATCTTATATCCCCGAAGGGTTGTAAGATGACTTATGAATTTCACCTACACATTGAAACTTTCAGGGATATGTCCTAACATATAGGGATCCCTTTCAACAGCCTTGTTACACATGTCTTGCGTCTTGAATTGATCTGGTACATATTTGAGCAGCAGGGGATATTTTTCAACAGCGCTATTACACATGTCCTGGGTCTTGAACCTACCGGGGACATATTTGAGCACCCATGGATCCTTTCCAACGGCCTTGTTGCACATGTCTCGCGTCTTAAACCAACTCATTTATATATACAGATTTCACCTCGTCCGAGGATTACGCCTATGTATTGGATAGCATTGATGTTACTGCGCATGCGTTTGATTATTGGTATTCTATAAGGGAATTCCCCCTGTATAATGCACTAGAATTTTTTGACTCATTTGCAGCATTGATGACGTCATCACTCTATAGGGAATTTGCCTTGATGTATATGACTCAACACGGTTTATTAGGGATTTACCCTACTAAGCACCGCATGGTACTGGATTTGTTGTGGTTGGCTGTGACGTGTGTGCGTGCGCGTGCGCGACTGCGCTAGAAAATACATTTCCCTATCTCTACTAGCTAGGAGAAGAAAGTTAACAGTCAGGGAAAACTGATAATTAGCCTGTAACAGTAATTAGCCGATGCAGGATAATTATACGGTGGTACGTACAGTATAATTAGGCGCTTATACGGTAGAGATCTTTTTTGCTTAAATTTGCACATTTTTCTGTGATATCGACTGCAATTTTTGCCTTCCCCGTATTCTTTACCCCTGCCTACGTCTTTTAAATGTTTTTTCTTAACTCAGGGTAGTGCGTTCTCGTTTCAGGCGCATTCATGAATTGAATCCGCTAAGTACACGCCTTGTCTACTTATACGGTAACTTATATGGTATCAGTTTCAAAATGAATATCTTGTGCAGTCGTTTTTTGTTCTTTTTTGTTTTTTGTTTTCGCGAAAGCGGCTAATTCTACTGTACGTACATTACAATTATCCTGTATTAACTAACTATCCTGTACAGACTAATCAACAGTTCTCGCTGACTGGTTAAGTTAGGGTTAAAATTTTGCTAGGCTTTAGTGGCATATTTTTGCGGAGCGGAGCGTAGCCCATTTCCTCATTAAATAAGGCAAATATAAGTAGGAAAGTTATATGGGTGTTGTTTTTTGAAAATGGCATTTTCAAAACGGCTTCTCCTTGGATGTGTAACACACGTATTTGTATCGTGATGGTCAATGTGGTTTATTGTATTGACCGCTTGACACGTGATCGTTTAACATTAGTTTTGCAACATCTCTATGGAAACAGATTGAAATAAAAAAAGTTGTCTGACAGTTTTTGCTATAACAGACCGCTGTAAGAGTTTCGCTGGATGTGCCACATCACATCTGTTCAAAGCACTCCATACTGTGTGTTTGACATGGTTTAACGGGACTAAGTGGTCAACCTAACTTGCAATGCTAAGCTTTTGTCGCTTCAATGAATTATCCGTACATACTTTATTGACATAAAGTATATTGACATAACTCTTGTGGAAATTTTGTTTAAAACATTCTTTTACTAGCACGAATTTTATTAGAAACCTTATTTACTAAAAAAATGATGTAACTTTTCATTTCATTATATTTTAGTCTTGCGTTTGTGAAAAGCAATAAAAAACTATTTTTAGGAACAAGTCTAGCATCACGTGTTGCAATGATTAGAAATTGGCTTCATGTACGTATGAGAATCCTAGAGAAATTAGTTGCTGACCTTCGTCTCTCAATAAGCTATAACTCGCACAACGATAAGCAAAAAAAACCCAGCTTCGTTATAACATTGGTTCCATATCTTCATTGCTGTACAGCTATCTTGTTTATTTTTTTTAAAAGAGACATGTAATATTTTACCTGACCACTACTGTTATAATGGTATAACCAAACCAGTATCTTAAGTTGTTTTATTCCGCGAAATTTATTCATATTTGCTAAAATTAACTTCGCGAAACGTGTTGATAAACAAAAAAGGATTTTTCCTTCTTTCTTCTCTAGTTTCCTTCGGTAAATTTTCTTTTTGTATTTGATAAAAATAATCGGCAGCCTCTGCAAAGTGAGCAAGTTCAATTAAAGGCTACCTTATCTCAATAAATAGGCCTGAAATGCTTTAAAATTGCGAACAAAGTTCCTCATTCACAAAAATTAATCACATTAATGGATTTTCTGGACCTCGTGAAAATAATACTTGGCGAAAATGAATCAACTTAGGGTATTAAATAAAAAAATAATTTTATCACCAATAACTGAAAATATGTTATGGAGTTAGCGTTTTCAAATCAGCGTAATTAAGATTTGCTAATCAATGATATGCCAGGCTGGCATTTGGCTAAAAATTTAGAACACCTGTAAAACATGCTAAATAGTGCAACGCTGCATTCTAATAATACAATAATTACCACGTTTTTATCCTCCAGGTCTTGGTGAAGAAAGAACTGCAAATAACGTTAAAAAAACTCTGCTGAACAGCTTGCTTACAACTTTGAAGAATTTAGTAAGAATGTAGTAATAGCTTCAGCATTAAATCCTTTGGAAAATTGGTGCGGTGGCGAAATACGCTGATGCTCTCATAGATCTAGAGAACAAGTATACAGAGACTTTTCTAGGTGAGAGTTATCAAAGTTACAATAATTCCAGTGGACTTATTCTAGGTAGGAATTGTGCAGAGGCAATTAGTACGGGGCAATTGTCCGCGGTGCTATTATCTAGGGTGAATTCTCCTGTCATTGTTTCGATAATTTGGTCTCTTTTATTGATATGACCCTAGAAAAATTATTGTTTTACGATGAAAAAGTGCAGAGGCAAGCATGAGAATGTTCGGTTACCTGGCACGAACGCGGGTAATGTTGTATTCTAGGTACATAACGTACAAGTATTAGTTAACGAATCTCTTTTTCAATGCATATTCTCATCTCATTTTCACAATTGCGCTATCAACTACCGTGGGCTATTTCCTTCGCTAAGTACGCATGTGCACAGAAGAAAAACCAATTATATGCGTACTAATACTGAGGAAAAGACACGGTTGGAAAGACCTGAAGACGCTCCAAAACAGAAGAGTGAAAACCCAACAACCCCTCCCCTAACAAAAATAACGAAATCTGTACAAAAGATTGAAACACAAAGTCGTCCATAACAATATCTTGCACACTTGTTATGCCCCACTTTTCGTAATAATTGCCCCACTTTGTAATATCTGCCCCACTTTGTAATTATCTTGCCCCACTTTGTAATACCTGCCTCACTTTGTAATAACTTTTGTCCCACTTTGTAATTTCGGAGCTGCCCCACTTTGTAATTCATCGTTGCCCCACTTTGTAATTGTTTTTTTTTGCTCATGAATAGCCTTTCAGGCGATCCCGTAGAAAAAAAAATTAAGAAGGGGGTCGCGCACTATGAATTCAAAACGAAGCACATTGAAAGGGGACTCAAATTGGAAGTTAGTAAAAGTGATAGAGTGAAAATATGCTTGTTGGTACATTGTACATGTGATAAAGTATATACAAATATTATAGCTGCAGTTGGATTTTTTTTGGAAAGAAGAAAATCCGAGAAAAACAACGGAGTAAAAGTGTTATGTTTTTTGTATTTGTATTTAGTTGGGTTGTAGCAGGTTGGTATCCGAGAATTACCCCCGGTGAATTGCCCCCCTCCTCCCCAAAAAAAAAAAAAAAATCTTCAAATTTTTTTTTCAATTTTTTGTAAACGCCCTAACATCTGTTTAAGTGACGATATTGCCTATTATACAAATAGGACATGTGTGAAAACAGTTGCAACATTTTCTGAAACGAAAGGAACGGTTGCGCAACACACACAAAGAGTACCTTGCATTCAACACCTGTCCTACTTTTTTTCTGCGTCACCCGTCAAGTAGTTTACAGCTGCACAACTTTTCATTAAAATGCTATATAAGAACTTGCCAGATTGAATTTGTAAAGTTTTCAATCACAATCGAGTTTACTACTACTGAAAAAGGACAAAGAAAAGTCATAAGAAACGGATATTTGTATGTATTTCAAAAAAATCTAGCGAACGGCGTTACGTCATGGTAATGTGTCTTCAAAAGGACAATGTAAATCCAGAATAAAGCTTTCGGAGACAAGTGATTTCATTGAACAGACAAATGAGCATACTCATTCTCCGTCTCAAACCAGTTGCGAAGTGGCAAAAGTTAAATCCGCTATTAGACGGAAAGCGGATGACTCGACTGATACAAGCCAGCAAATCCTAGCTTTAGAACTCAGTAATATATCTGAAAGTGTTGCTGTTAACTTGCATCAATGGAGACGATGCGCAAAAATATCCCTGCAAACCGCCAAGAAAGAGGTTTGCCTCCACTTCCTGTTAATCGTGCAGCAATATCAGTGCTTCCTCCTAATTTTCAAGAAACGGAGAATGGAGAGCAATTTCTTTTATACGATAGTGGAGTGGGAGATGTCAATCGATCATTCATATTCGCTTCACGGCAAGGGTTGCAATTGCTGTATGATCTTTGGAACATGTTCCATAGAACTGAAGAAGAATTGCCGAGAACAAACAATAGCTTTGAGGGATGGCACCGAAGCTTCCAGGGACATTTAAAATCTTGTCACCCGAATTTCTGGAAATTCTTGGGTGTATTAAAAAAGGAGGAGGCTATTGTTCGTGTTTCGATACTTCAACATCTTGGAGGACATCCTGCTCCGCCTCGACGAGGACGATATCTTGACAATAACGCCAGAATTTTGCATATCGTAGATGACTACCCCAATCGTCGTATCATGGAATACCTACGCAGTATTGCTCATAACTTGGCTTTATAATACTTTGTACATTGTATTTAGTTTAGCATTAATACTAATTTTTAAATACGTTTGTTGCACATTTACTTTGTATCGTTTTAAGCGAATTTGTCTCTTTTATTGCTATAAAAAATGTGTTATTTCGTTTGAATAATGATTGTCCTATTCTTCTTAGATTTATCATTTGTAGCATTGTGAAAAACTGTGTTTTAAATAGAAAATACCTATATATATCTTTTTAGACAAAAGTACACTTTTTTTTTATTAAAATATATTTATAGCAGCAAAAGGCTGGGAATGGCTAAAAAATATAAGAACAAAATAAGAACAATTTTAGGATGAACACGTAACAAAAATTTTTTTTCCTGATTCTTTTTAAAAAAAGTACAAGTCATTTTATTGGGGGGCAATCTTCCAGGGGGCAATTCTCCGGGGGGTAATTCTCCGGGGAGAAATCTTCAAGGGGGAAATTTACCTAGTACCGTAGCAGGTTATAGAGAGGTTTATAGCATATTAGTAGCATAAAAGATAATTCAATTAGTTACATCAAATACACTTGGTTTTTTAGACTAGACTGGATAGGATAAGCTGTTGGACGTCGACATATACTCACTTTAACGGATTTTGTTTTTGGGAATAGTTTTTGGACCGGACAAGTTTCACAAATTTCTTATTCTGATATTGTTATGGAATTTAAGGCTCGTATTGTTAAGTTATATTCATCCCATGCGAGAAGACGAGTATGACATAATAGCGGAATTGATAATGAACGATAGACAATCCAAAATCCCAGTGAAAGACGGGACTTCCACTCACAGAAGCGCGTACATCAAATTCAGGAGATTAAAGAATAATTTAACATTAGATTCAAATGGATTAATTTTTTTTCAAGGTAAACGACGGATATGCAGACGGATATGCGGGAATCAGTGGCAGAAAAATTAGAATGGAGCTTGAGAAAATTTACAATTTACATGGGACCCATAGCATTTTACAAAGTGATCAGGGTAAAGAGTTTTATGGATCAGTTCAAAGGTATTGTCAGAGGAGAAAATTAAAAATGATTAAAAGCTGATCTTACCTCAATAACAAGGAAAAGTAAAAAGATCGCATAGAACGTTGTGAAAAAAGATATCATACGATCTCATAACTCAAGGACGTGTTAGTGTAAACTGGGTAGGAAACCTTTCAAAATATGCAAAATGCTTAATTATCGATAAGCGAGAGGTACTTGGATGGAAGTCAGCATTCGAGGTATATTATGGACGGAAGTCAAATGAATTAGTTAATTGTGGAATTCCAGTCGAAGGTCAGGCCAAACCAGTTATTCAGCCTGTGTCACCACCCACTTTAAATCAAACTCTAAAACGAAAACAGCGTATCGAAAAGGCCAGGGATAAGGTGAAAGCAAACAACAAGAGAATTGCTGATAGAACTGTAGCTTACTTTCGTAAAAGAAATAAGTGTGTAAGGAGTACGAAATCGGCGATGAATTGTTGGTCAGACATGCAGAAAAACGAAAAGCTAAAAAAGCAGCCAAGCATCGATTACTTCTGCATGGAAAAGTGTTGAAGGTGGGAAAAGACAAAAAAGGTATTTTTTGACATTTAAATCATCAAAGACTGACAGGAAAGAGGCCGAATGGTTTCTAGTTGAGGACATTGCAGATTTCAAGAAATGTCATAAACAGAAGAACAATGGAAAAAGTCTGAAGCAACTTCATAACGAACAACGAAAATTGCGCTAACTCAATATGGAATTTTCAGATCTGCCCAAACAGTTCGAGCGGAAATTGCGAGGTTTTTGGAAGAAAATCCCTATGACAATAAAGGGTGGCCACTCGAAATGTACGTTGAGATACCGTTTAGTGAATATTTAAACAGAATGTTTTCAAATAGGACATATGGTGATGTGAAAGAATTTGAATGGAAATAAAAACTATGAATTTTTAAAAGAATAAATTATCATTGTGAAGCCAAATAACACATAACTCCATCGTCGTGCTATTATATTAATCTTTCGAGTTGACTGATATAATTCAATTGTTTTTCATACCCGGTGGAGAGCGCGTGCTCTATGATTAATGACTATTTAATGACTGTTGAAACAAAAGAAAATTTTCGAATCATAAAATGTATATTTGTGAAAATAAATTCACCGACAAGTTTTCGTTTTTAAGAACATAATAGGCTTTTCCTACGAATTTTCAACCAATCAAGGAAAAATATAAGCTTTTTGCACGTTGAGATAGCCGTCGAGGGAAAATCTAATCAATTATACGCACAGGGGATGAAAAGCTATCACCAATGGGATGAAATCAAGAAACACTTTGGTGCTGGAAGATTGAAACAACATGGCTCAGTACAACTTGAGTTAAATGTACTTGATATGAGAATGGTAGATTATTATACAACACAATTTGGATTGTGGTTGGATTTCAGATCTTCCGATGATAACACATTACATGGAACAGGTAGACGTATTGAATATGCTTCAGAAGGTATTAATTTTGCTATTACAAAGACGGCTGGAGCTGGTGGTAATCTGCAGTGTTATATCTATCTATTTATGGATGCCTAAATTAACATTTTAAATGGTACACTTGTTAATATTATGTACTAAATATATAATGAACTTTCCAAAATTTCCTCATAGTTCAATGTTTGTTGGTGCAACCGCATGTGGTAAAACCGAATACTTATTAAAACTACTTGAAAATGACTATAAACACCATTTTGAATACATTATTATTCTATGTCCAACAGTTTTAGATAACAAGACGTACCTATCAAGAAAGTGGTTACTCGATGATGAAAGTGTATTTATTGTTTATGATGTAGAATGTAAATTAAATGAATGGATTAGACTATTTACTAATAATTTTAAGGGCCACGAAACACTATTTATAATTGATGATTGTCCTGCTGAAGGTGAAATAAATAACAAACGTGATGCATTATCAGAACTTGCATTATCTGGTAGACATAGAAATCACTCAGTTTCAAAAGACGTTAGAGAACAAGTTAAATGGCTTTGCTTGTTTTTCATCAAAGATAGAGATAGTTTTGAAGATTGTTTAAGAGAGAATGATGTCGTGCCAGATAAGAATGAACTCCTGCAAAATCTGCCATATTCTAAACTTATACTGAAGTGTTACCAGCCAGCTAGTTATTATTTGTTAAAATCCTGCTAAAATTTGTTGATACACTAGTTATACGCTAATTATAATTTTGTTACTTAATAATATAATGATTTAATACGCTAACTGCATTTTGTTATTAGCAATTATTTTTGCAATTATATATCCATGTTATAAGTTGCGTAAGATTTTCTATCTTATAAATATAGTAATGGATTCCAAAGTAATTGATCAACTAACTGATTTAGAGCAGAATGTTGCCAAAGAAATAAAACCTAAAAGAAATGTTAGAAGAAAGAAAAAGATAGAACAGCCATTAATTGAAGAACCAATGGAAAAAGTGGATCCTGAAAAAAGGAATAGACTGATTAATTGTGTGCTATCAGGCAATTCTAAACAACATCTAAGTAAAGAATACACTGAACAACAAATAATGGAGATGAACGCAGATGAGATCACTAATATGTCAACAAGATATGAGAGCAAATTAAGTGGCCAGATGACTAAATCATTAGGAAAATCATTAATTGGTTTATATTCTAATATTGCATGCGGGGCTTTAGGTATGGAAAATAAAAATGAACTAAATGATGATCCAGAGAATGATCTATTTCTTAATACTGCTTTACAGAGATTCACTTGTGATATGTACTATCAATTTGGTGCAATGCTAGCGCCAGTTAGTGTAGCCATGATTACAGGTAGACATTATGTAAAAAATTCTAGCACTAATAGTAGTAATAATGGAAGAGCAGCAAATAGTGGAAACAACAACAGCAGTAGCAACAGTAGCAGAAAGTAACAAAACAGAAGAATCCCCTAAGAGTTGAACAGGGTAAAAGGCTTGTTGAACATAATCGTCGTAAAAAAGAAGAATTAAAAAGACTCAATGATAGTATAACTAAGCAAGAAGAACACCATGCTGAAAAACAAAAGAAAACAAATAATTACCAGTATGTGGTTGTTGGTGCAGGCATATTGTTAATGGGTGCATCATATATTGCGTATAGCAAAATAAAAAAGAAAATACCAGTATTACAACACAAACCACAGTCAATTGAAGAACTAGAACGGTCAAAGGTAGTTATCAAAAAACCTAGTAAAGATATCTTTAGTATGGAATAACTTTTTCTATACCATAATATATAATGAGTACTACGGATTACACTAAAAATATAAAAGAAAGCCTGTATCATGGAGCTGTCGTTTCTAGATTGGCCGTTGGGTATACCATGTTAGAAAAAACGCTGTTTAAAATGACACCAGCATCTCTTAGTAAATTTGATATAGAGGATACTGTTAAATTGGTAGTTGTTGTTGCTGCTGCTGATATGACCAAGGACTATCTAGTGAAGCAAAAAATAATTCCTGATAATATATAAGATGGCTAGCTTAGCAATGATGGGTATTGGTGCTATTGTGAATGCTCTTGCTTTCTCGGGTAGTAATTTCCTTTTTTTAGAAAAAGACATGATCTAGCAGTTGAAACAATGAAAAAGGCTCAAATAGCATGGGCTGAAAAAAGACAAAAACGAATTGATTACATAAATAATGAAATAAGAAAGGAAAACTTATCAGAAAAAAGGTTTAATGACTTAGGACTTGCAATGAAGAGATATTATGTTCTTACTGGTACAAAACTTCCAGAACTACCACCAGAACCTAAATTATCAGATTTCTATAAACCATCAGAATCACAGAAATATAGGGAATTAGGATTTATTGTTGCTAGTATGACTATAGTTGGTGGTGGTATTTATTGGTATGAAAAAAGAAAGAAATAATAATCTATAGTTATATGCAACATAGTCGCGCCAAAAATTATTACGATTATAGTAATAAATGAAAAAGGTAAAATTATGACGATAATCGTAATAATTATGCCAAGCCCTGTACGGAGACCTGTTTACAGGGAAGGAAGTACGGATGCTTTCGTATTTGAGCTAGACGAGTAGTTTGATTGATTTGGCTAGCTGGCAGGCAATGTGATCCAATATTTTTGGTGCTTGAGAATAACAGAGTGGTTGAGTAAAATTGATAAACATAATAAGCGAAGTCAAGCAGGTACTTAAACATATAGTTTTGTGCCAATTTTATTAGGCATTCTCTCTGGTTGGGTAATGTCACTATAGCCTAGTTAGCTATATAGCTTCAGCTACATTTTTTAAATAGATAGCTAAATGTGCATATTTTACATGGCTAGCCTCACAAATATCGAGGGATATACCTGGTCTATTATTTTTGGTAGGGACTATGGCTTGGATGAAGAGTCTTGGAGTATTGAGCGAATGCTCATTTTGAGCAACGCAGACCCAATTTAGAATCTGCGCTCTACCAAGAAATGCCTTGAAGCATACAATGGCCCACACACACAGTGTGCTATCTCCTCCATTTTCCTCACATGGGTGTGGTTAATCCGAGGCTATGGTAACATTCAATCGCCCATATTGAATCGCTGCCAAGGGGGAATCCAATCCCCCGGTCTCCTGCACAAATACGAGAGTTATAACCACCAAGCTATGGCTCCACTACCAAAAAAGCTTTGATAATTAAACAAGAACTACAAATATCTGAAAGAAAATCTAAATTAACCAAAACTAACCTAAAACTACTCAACATATCAGGTTTAACTTTTTTTTAAAAATTCAGTCCTATAGTTTTATTGCTTTGTTTAAATTTTCAGTAGTCTTCAACATCTGCGTGGCAAAAACATACAGATGCTTCATAAAGCAAGGTTTTTTTGTGGTTTTTTTTGCATAAAGGTATCATTAGGACTTTAAATGGATGTATCAATCTGCATTTGAAAAGTTGTTTCTTCCGCAAGCTGCCAAGACCGCTGAAAATGCAAGCAAAGAAATCTGTCTTTTTGTAAAGAGCCGATTGTGTAAACTACGTCTTTTCCCTCGAACCGTAATAGCTACCCGACCTGTCATTGGTAAAATTATTATATGTAATATATAGCATATCATATCCTATTTTAATTGTTTAAAAAAAATGCAAAATAGTGTTAAAAGAAAATGTCAGTTTGCAGATCACTTTTGTAAGTTTATTTAACCCTGCCAGGTCTGTGTAAGTAAACTGCTTGAGATAATAATGGTATATATTGTTGTGAAGTTAGTAGGTTTATATCACAGTCTTGGCTATATTGGCTTAGTGTTGTTTTAACAGTGTGAATGTATATATAGACTAAAAAATATTAATTTCTTTTACAGATTGATTTTAATGTAAATGACACTAGAAATTTGATCTGTCTTAATTGGTATTATATATTATATACACTATTATGCAGTTAATGGGTTATAGAATGTGACACTGGTGATTAGAATGGCAAACAAAGGTGAGTGACCATATATGGACAGCTTTAATAAGGCCGTCATGTGTTGTGTCTTCAATGTGAGGCTGTAAGGCAGTCCTCTAAATTCAGATCAGCCTAAAATTTCCTATGTATATAATAATTAAAATTAATTCACAGAATTACAAGACTTATCCATGTCCATACTGGCTGGCCTTGATTCTGGCAAAGGAGCAGCAAAGCAAAAAAAGAGAAAGCCACGTACTATCCATTATAGGCGAAACGCAGATGGGAAAAGATTGTTTAAGGAACGGAAAAACTATGCTCCGAAAAGTGTTAAGAAAGCGTGTCTTGATAAGGATTTAAATCACACTGGTATGTGTTTTCTTAACCACTACAACACTGATAAATTTTGGTTACTGGGGATTCCCACTTAATATAAACAATTATTTTTAGGCTTAAAATTCATTATTTTCTTGTATGTTTTGAATAGAAAATGATGAAGATTGGTTGACAGAAATAGAAGAGTGTTCTGATGACCAACCTTCATTGGCTAGTATGTTTATCACTATACTGTTATTGTGTACTAAAATCAGTTTTTTTATATATTAAAGAAGCAGGTATATAATAGCAGTGTATTTATTACTGCTGTGAATTTTTCAGATGTATAGTGATTGACCTTAAAACATGACTTTTGCCATTCATACAGATGGGCTAAGCAAAAGGTAGTTATTAGGCAGTGTGTGTGTATATATATATCATTTAGTCATGAAATTTTGTTGATAATCTTTCAAAGGTTATGAAGAAGAAGTCAACCAGTGTTTCAATACTCTGAAGTCACTTTTGCCAACTCATGTAAAGCAGCCAAGGAGAAGGCAGTCTTGGAATAAGAGGATGTTTTCAAGTTTTGAAGCTTGGAATAAGAAACGAGCTGATATTCATGAAGAATATTATATGTTGCAAGTTCTGGATAGTTTGTGCAATAATTGTCTATCACACAGATCTTGCGTCACTTGTAGTCAATGTCATAAAGACTACTGTGCTAAATGTGATAGGGAAACTCACCATCTTCACCCATTTCACGATCGATGTTTTATAGACAAGTATCAGGTTCCACTGTCACCGTTACAAGTTATAGATGATGAAAATCACATACAAAAAGCAGGTAGAATGGTGTGTTTATATCAGCCTGGATAAATTTCTATTTACCTGTTTACTTTAAAAATCAATGCAATATATTTTTAGTTAGAATACTTCCTTTGAAACGTTATTCATGTTTGTCATGCACAAGTACAGACATTATTTATGATCCATGTGATGACATGTGCATAGTTCTCAATGAAAGAGGTGAGTAACTCTGGAAATTGTGTTCTTCCTTCATTATAATACACCGATTTAGTCTGTGTAGCTACCATTTTTGTTTATGCGCATAGGATTTGAATCAGTTTTTTTCATGTATATATTTTATAGTTTTTTTTATATATATATCCTTGTATTTGTGCCTTGGTGGTCTAGTGGTTATGACACCTCGCTTTTTCAGCAGGTAACCCAGGATCGATTCCTGGTCAAGGCAATATTAAGCTACAAATAATACAATATTTTTGTGGGTCACAGGTGGATTCCTGTAGATTTCCCACAGGCTAACGACTTGTCTATACATACAAAGAGGTCAATTATCGGCATTTATAGTATTTTTAGCACTTTCGTGTTTCTTTAAATATAATTTAAATATATTGCCTTGGCCAGGACTCACATTTTTTTACATTCTCCGACAAACAGTAGTCGTGTTCATGAGAAGTCATTGCTGGAGATGTTGGTGGTGACAAAAAAGGAATAATACTATTATTATTATTATCACTGTTGTTTGATGATGTTGCTAGTGGCTCTGTTATAACTGGAGCTTCGAATGTTTTCTTTCTTTATTACTTCACTATTTACTTATTACTTAGCATTTAAGGTACAGTAGCTAGCTATTCACTATCGCACAATGAACATCAAAACGCATATCAAAAGTTGTTCCCTGTAAACTCGACCCATGCTTTTTTCCGCGTCCGCTGAAAATGAAGGCTAAATCGGTGTATTACTTATATTCTCTTATTTTTCATGTCTTGTTTCCGTTCAGGTCGCTATGATTTTTACAAGTACACAATTGTTTGCAAAAGTTGTGGAGCTAAAGATGATCCGTTTGACCTACGCACCATTATCCGTTCTGGGTATTGGCCTGCTGCACCAACAACATTGAATTATCTAGTTGATGTGAATCTCTTTAACCTTTGGAGTAATATCAGAAGCAAGATGCCAGGTACATCAGAAAGTTCATTCATTGCTGCCCTCGTTGAACTATCTCTTGGAAATGGAAGGGTAAGCATTTTTTTAATTGTTTCATTTTGCTTGCATGATAATGAAGATAATATGAATATAAAATGAGATAAAACTTATTTCATTTCAAAAACATTGTATGTATTAAGAAAATTTATTAGGAAAGTTTTTTGTACTTATATGTAATTGCGTATAATACATGGCTGCATTAAAATGGTGTTATTATGAATTATTATAAGATAAAGACTAAAAGAAAATATTATTCTGTTTGCATTTTACCTTCTTGTTTTTGTTTATTAAAAGAAGTGCAAACTAGATTATAGTTATTATTACTTATACAGGATATGAGACAGATATATGATTTTTATAAAATTATATTAGATTGGAACTATTCATCGAATAGCATTTTCAACTTCTTTTCGAGAATGGTGCTACTGCTTGTATGAAAAGGAAAAAATTCAAGAAAATATGTGGTTTGACTGCCCCTGTTGCACCATTTCTCAACATAGTTGCCATGTTGATGGCAACTGCAAACTATATCGTTTCAAATCAGCTGGGAAGTATGTCTTTCAAAATTTGCACTGCTGTCATATTACACGTTTTTTAAATATATTGTATTGCATATTGTACTTCACAAATAGGCTCCAAAATTCCTTGTCACATGAGTTCCAACTGAATTGATCTTCTCATTATAACTTAGCATATGCTTATTTTTCAATTATATTCCAGTCTGAAAATGCTTTTTTATACAGCGTTTGTTTATGAACAGAAAAACACTTGTAAATAACTTTACTTAATTTATTGAAATTTAATTTAATTTTAAGATCACGAAAGCAAGCTTATTATGGTGACCTATTCTTTTCCAAAAATGATGATGTAAGCGGCTTCAATACAGCTATATATGGCAAGTGTAGAAATAAGGTATACAGTTTTTGTCAGATTGAATGTAGTGATAATATTTATCAGCAAATTTATTAAATCTTGTTTTAACCAGGACGAAATTGATGATGTGTGTGGTGGTAGATGGACTGCGGCAAGAAATTTGATTAAAAAAGGACGATCCAAAGATGAAACAGGACTGGAGTTGATATCATGCAGGCATGCTATTGGCCAAATGGCCTTGAACATGTTTCAGGGAGAGTTATTTGGCTATCCTTTGTTCCTAATAAAACGTTTGGTGGAAAAAAATGCTCCAAAATATTGCTTTGCAGATGTAATGTGCAAACTGTGGGGTTTCATAAAACGTAAAGAACCTGGGTTAGCTTTGAAGACTAAACCTGCATTGTCTGTTATGCATGCCAAGGGCCATTCATTAAACTGTCAGGTAATTTTTTAAATGTATTTTTGGCAAAATATATTGGGAAAATTGTCCAGATAAAGTCAATAATGCAAATGTATAGTTTTTTGTACAGATTTTGAAAGCAATTAAATATTTTATAAACGGAGTTTTTAAAAAGTTTCATATTCGTTATTCCGTTTAACTCCAGGTTCAGTGGGATGGAGCATGGACAGATGGGACGGGAAAATCAACTGGTGAGGAAACTGAACAAATATTCAGCTTCTTATCGAGATGTGGAAACTCTACCAAACATCAACTTCCTGAAAGTTAGTAGTTAGTATAATGTTTACGTAATCAATTTCGACTTTTTATTATGACAGAATTAAAAGTTGAAAATTCACAGCCACTTTGAAGGCTTCCTTTAAGTTAACTGTTCTTAAGAAAGAATTTGTATTTTTTTATGCTCGCCGAAACTTATATCCTTAAAAACTGACGTTTCCAAATTATAGATCGTGAAGAACATATCACAGAAATGATGGCTTCGTGGAACAAGAACAAAATCCGCGGTTTAGCTAAAGATCTTGTTCGTAGATATAGAAAGGTAAAACATGAAGTTTTAAATAATTTGTTGGTAAATATAAGATAATTACGATGTTCTGCCAACTGCAACCGCGTTGTTTGAATCTGCTTACAACCACTTTCTTAAAATTATACATTTGCATAAATACTATCAGTTGCGCAAGGTCCGTGGTTCGATCCACAGCGCAGGGATGTTTAGCAAGTGTCTTTACCACAGTCACGGGTCAACCCATGCAATGTGAGGGAAATTGGGTAGGCAATTCAGGTGTATGTATACATTCAGAACACAGGACCTATGTTGATAACAGTGTTCCCAACACTGAAGTAGCTATATCCTGTATAAATGTTCGGAGTAATAATAATAATAATAATAATAATTTAGAATACGACTAATATCAAAGAGTCAAGATCTGACATGAAAAAATTCATCGAGAGTTTAACTCCTCAACCATCAGAATCACAATTGCAGATTTGGGTAAAAGAAATAAAAATGACTGCTTTAGGTATAAATTGAAGTTGCTTCGTTCTTGCTTTGTTTAAGTGTAATTGTCTGTCATTATTTATCACCTTTTTATGTAGGAGTGAAACGTAAACAATCAAAAGCTGTTATATCATCCATGGAGAAATTCGTTTATTATTTAAAAGATTGTTGTGATATATTTCCTGAATTCTCCAAAAGTATCATAGAAAAGTTATTGTTTCCAGTACACACTGATGTTGGCTTGGGTGAAACAATTGCTATTTCAAAAAGAGTGGGATTCGTCAAATCACATTTGGATAACGAAGATATCAACGAGTCTGATATTCTTATGCATTACAATAATGTCAAGGATAGAATCATTTTACCACAGCTTCAAACCATATAGAATCGAAATTTTTTGAAAAAACACGATGGAAAGCAGCAATCAAAAAGTTGGCTGGTAAGGAGTTTATTATTACACTTGTCCTATCGCTTTGTGGAAGAGTGTTGTTAAGCATTTTTATTAATTTTGTCATGTGTTTGTGAATAATAACCATTTTGTTTGGTGTATTTATGACAATAATATCCTAAATCGTGTCCTTTACTTACTTTTTTCCTTATATAGACACATCAAAGCGCCGCCATATCATGCGAGTAAAGTTAGCAACAACTGTGAAAAGTTTGAAAGAAACGATTGTGGACTATTGTTTAGTTTCTAAATGTGACAATGATGTTAAAGAACGTATTGAAAGTGGGTCATTCCCTTGGTTATTGACTGTTTCATCGTTTCCTACCAAAGGTATCGATCTTTGAAAGCAAATTTTCTGTTACTTTATTCTTTTCTCCTCATGTCTTTCCAATTATTCAGGTTCCCTATTGTAAAGGCTGGATTTAATATAAACAAATATTGCTTACAGATAAATGGATAGCTGTCGAGTTATACCTAAAACATAGACGTTGCGTGGAAGAAAATGATTTGCTACAAACAGACATGAAGAGCTTCATGACCTTCTACCGCCAAAAAATTTGCAAACTGCAAGCTGAGATACGCGGTGAGAACCCTTATTCGAATCAAATGATATTGTGATTTTTGAAATATATTTAACAGGTTTATGTCGCATTTTCCATTAAAAAATTCCCTTGAATTCGTAATTTTAACTCCACATCAATCTACTGTAATAACACGAACCTTTAAAAATGTATATTGTAATACTTCTATAGGTCTTGTCGAAAGACAAAGTAGCGAAAAAGAAAGAATAGATGATGTTACTGAGGTATGATGCTGCTAATCTTGAGATGTTTTATTTTAGAACCCAATCTGTGTTTGCGATGTAAAACTAATTATATAAATAAATTTCAGGAAAAAATTGCCGCCCGCAAGGCTCTGTTAGAAGCAGCGATAAGGAGTTATCAGTTTACCCTAGAAACAGCTGTTCAGTTATTTTCAACAGTGATCCGCGTTCCAATTCCAGAGGATATTCATATCGAAAATTTAATTTCTGACTCTGACTTTGATTCTGATTCCGATTCAGATGATGGTGAAACGTCACAGCCAGAAATAACTGCCGAGTCATCTTTTAGCGGTTTAAAATTGAGTCTGATAATTGATGTGGGTAAACAGTTTACCGATTCTTTTTGCGCAACTGATTGCATATACGACACCAACCATGACGTTGCAAAGTGGTGCTTGCCAACAAATTGCTGCCAGAGTAAACTTGGTGATGCGGATGGCAGCAATGCTTGTGTTATTATATCCCTGATCGTTGGAAGGTACTTAAAAGAAATGGATCTGCCATGGCAATATTTTTCAGAACAACCCTTCGTTGAAATATTCCTGCCTTTTATTTGTGGGTGCATGGAAATTGGAAATTACCTGTACAGTAGTTCATCCATGCGTGGGCTCCCTCATATTCTCGAGGCAATTTCTACTTTCCCCGAGGATGTCAATATGGAAATTGATATGGAGGAATACGCAATCTTCACAGAAGGAGTTGGTTTTGATAAATTCGAAGCTCATATTGGAAGCTTATTTTCCGAAAGCAGCAATTCTTTACCTTATGTCGTCATTGTTCGAAACATGGCTGTTTGCTTCGTCGTTTTCGAAGATGGAAATGTCGCAATGATCGACAGTCATGGAAAGCAGCAACATGGCGCGAGGATTTTTTATACAAAAAACGTCCGAAATTTGCTAACTTATCTTGGTGATTATCCTGCAGGCGAACAGTTAGATTTTTACAGAATGAAACATTTTTAAATAAAGCGTCCTAGTATAATGTTGTTTTTACTATGCGCCCCTTTAAACAACAACATATATCTTGCAGAAAGATATCGTAAGTCTGAGTTTGTGACGTGAGATTCTCACAAAAAAAAATCTGTATAAATTAATTATTGTGCCGGTTTTAACGCTATAAGACGACATGAATACTTATTGGCGAAAACAAGCAAAACGCAAAACGCAAAAAAAAAAAAAAAAATTCTGAGTGGAAGAATCCGTAAAATCTAAGAAACCCCGTGTATGGATTTAAAACATCAGCGGTAGTTCTTATAATGTCAACACCACGTATATTGCAGAAAGATATCGTAAGTCTGAGTTTGTGACGTGAGATTCTCACCAAAAAAATCTGTGTAAATTAATTAGTGTGCCGGTTGTAACGCTATAAGACGACATGAATACTTATTGGCGAAAACAAGCAAAACGCAAAAAAAATAAAAAAAATCAATTTCTAAGTGAAAGAATCCGTAAAATCTAAGAAACCCCGTGTATGGATTTAAAACATCAGCGACAGTTCTTATAATGTCAACACCACGTATATTGCAGAAAGATATCGTAAGTCTGAGTTTGTGACATGAGATTCTCACAAAAAAAAATCTGTATAAATTAATTATTGTGCCGGTTTTAACGCTATAAGACGACATGAATACTTATTGGCGAAAACAAGCAAAACGCAAAAAAAATCAATTTCTAAGTGAAAGAATCCGTAAAATCTAAGAAACCCCGTGTATGGATTTAAAACATCAGCGACAGTTCTTATAATGTCAACACCACGTATATTGCAGAAAGATATCGTAAGTCTGAGTTTGTGACATGAGATTCTCACCAAAAAATCTGTATAAATTAATTATTGTGCCGGTTTTAACGCTATAAGACGACATGAATACTTATTGCCGAAAACAAGCAAAACGCAAAAAAAATAAAAAAAATCAATTTCTAAGTGAAAGAATCCGTAAAATCTAAGAAACCCCGTGTATGGATTTAAAACATCAGCGACAGTTCTTATAATGTCAACACCACGTATATTGCAGAAAGATATCGTAAGTCTGAGTTGTGACATGAGATTCTCACCAAAAAAATCTGTATAAATTAATTAGTGTGCCGGTTTTAACGCTATGGGACGACACGAATACTTATGGCGAAGAAAACATTTAAAACGCAAAAAAAAAAAAAAAAAATTCTGAGTGGAAGAATCCGTAAAATCTAAGAAACCCTGTGTATGGATTAAAAACATCAGCGACAGTTCTTATAATGTCAACAACACATATGTATTGCAGAAAGATATCGTAAGTCTGAGTTTGTGACGTGAGATTCTCACCGATTAAACTCTGCATGAATTATTTACTGTGCCGGTGTTTGAACTATGAGACGACATGAATACTTATTGGCGAAAACATTCAAAACGCAAAAAAAAAGTCAATTTCTGAGTGGAAGACATCCGTAAAATCTAAGAAACCCTGTGTATGGATTTAAAACATCAGCGACAGTTCTTATAATGTCAACACCACGTATATTGCAGACAGATATCGTAAGTCTGAGTTTGTGACATGAGATTCTCACCAAAAAAATCTGTATTATAAATTAATTATTGTGCCGGTTTTAACGCTATAAGACGACATGAATACTTATTGGCGAAAACAAGCAAAACGCAAAACGCAAAAAAAAAAATCTATTTCTAAGTGAAAGAATCCGTAAAATCTAAGAAACCCTGTGTATGGATTAAAAACATCAGCGACAGTTCTTATAATGTCAACACCACGTATATTGCAGAAAGATATCGTAGGTCTGAGTTTGTGACATGAGATTCTCACAAAAAAAAATCTGTATAAATTAATTATTGTGCCGGTTTTAACGTTATAAGACGACATGAATACTTATTGGCGAAAACAAGCAAAACGCCAAAAAAAAAAAAAAAATCAATTTCTAATTGAAAGAATCCGTAAAATCTAAGAAACCCTGTGTATGGATTTAAAACATCAGCGACAGTTCTTATAATGTCAACACCACGTATATTGCAGAAAGATATCGTAAGTCTGAGTTTGTGACATGAGATTCTCACCAAAAATCTGTATAAATTAATTAGTGTGCCGGTTTTAACGCTATGGGTTGTATGGATTTAAAACATCAGCGACAGTTCTTATAATGTCAACACCACGTATATTGCAGAAAGATATCGTAAGTCTGAGTTTGTGACGTGAGATTCTCACCGATTAAACTCTGCATGAATTAATTACTGTGCCGGTGTTTGAACGCTATGAGAGGACACGAATACTTATTGGCGAAAACATTCAAAACGCAAAAAAAAGTCAATTTCTGAGTGAAAGACATCCGTAAAATCTAAGAAACCCTGTGTATGGATTAAAAACATCAGCGACAGTTCTTATAATGTCAACACCACGTATATTGCAGACAGATATCGTAAGTCTGAGTTGTGACATGAGATTCTCACCAAAAAAATCTGTATAAATTAATTAGTGTGCCGGTTTTAACGCTATGGGACGACACGAATACTTATGGCGAAGAAAACATTTAAAACGCAAAAAAAAAAAAAAAAATTCTGAGTGGAAGAATCCGTAAAATCTAAGAAACCCTGTGTATGGATTAAAAACATCAGCGACAGTTCTTATAATGTCAACAACACATATGTATTGCAGAAAGATATCGTAAGTCTGAGTTTGTGACGTGAGATTCTCACCGATTAAACTCTGCATGAATTATTTACTGTGCCGGTGTTTGAACTATGAGACGACATGAATACTTATTGGCGAAAACATTCGAAACGCAAAAAAAAAGTCAATTTCTGAGTGGAAGACATCCGTAAAATCTAAGAAACCCTGTGTATGGATTTAAAACATCAGCGACAGTTCTTATAATGTCAACACCACGTATATTGCAGACAGATATCGTAAGTCTGAGTTTGTGACATGAGATTCTCACCAAAAAAATCTGTATTATAAATTAATTATTGTGCCGGTTTTAACGCTATAAGACGACATGAATACTTATTGGCGAAAACAAGCAAAACGCAAAACGCAAAAAAAAAAATCTATTTCTAAGTGAAAGAATCCGTAAAATCTAAGAAACCCTGTGTATGGATTAAAAACATCAGCGACAGTTCTTATAATGTCAACAACACATATGTATTGCAGAAAGATATCGTAAGTCTGAGTTTGTGACGTGAGATTCTCACCAAAAAAATCTGTGTAAGTTAATTACTGTGTCGGTTGTAACGCTATAAGACGACATGAATACTTATTGGCGAAGAAACATTTAAAACGCAAAAAAAAAGTCAATTTCTGAGTGGTGGAAGACATCCGTAAAATCTAAGAAACACTGCGTGTATGGATTAAAAACATCAGCGACAGTTCTTATAATGTCAACACCACGTATATTGCAGAAAGATATCGTAAGTCTGAGTTTGTGACATGAGATTCTCACCAAAAAAACTCTGTATAAATTCATTGGAAACTAAGATAGATGTCAATATATATTGGTCTTTCTATTCCAACACATGTCAAACCTTTTCTGATTCCGGTTGTCATGTACCAATAATAGCAATAATTAAAGGCCCCGTGAGGCATAGACGGGATAGAAATCGAAGAAAAGGGGAATTGATTTTAATTGATCTGTAGCATCTCAAATTCTTAAAAAAACGTAAAATTTGATACTTGTGAAAAAACTTACAGCCGAAATATATAAGAAACATGACAACCCAGGGCATATTGGCTGATCGGAACTAATCGAAACAAGAACGAAACTTCATCGAAACTTGAAAACTTTATAATAAATGGAAGTTGTATTTTGTAAAAACGAAGATAATCTGCAACGTTTTGTAATTCTTACTTTTATATTTGAATTTTTTTATTTCATATATATCTAAAATATTCACAATCTAACAGGAATGATTTGACACTATCGATTCTCTTTGCCCTCTCATAGTCACGGTAATCGATACACCAGAAGATAGTATAATGGCAGCCAAAGATACAGAAGAAAAAGTTTGTAGGTAAAAAATTATTGATTTGATGATATCATTGACTTTTGAGCTTAGTGTACATGAAATACAGCATCAAATTTGTGAGTGTGTGTGTTTTTTTAATTGCTTTTTGTTCTTAGAGGAAGCTAGGGGGTTGTAATAGGAGGGAGGGGGGAGTTGCTAGACAAAAGAAAATAGCAAACTAGCTCCACACTTAAATTTAAAACTTTTGTTCACTTATTTTTAATTTTTTCTGAACCAGTGAACACCAGAGACATGTAAGCACTATGAACTGTGGTCGTGATGCGAAGAAACAAGCTTCTTCTGGAATGCGTATATAATATATATATATATATATATATATATATATATATATATATATATATATATATATATATATATATATATATATATATATATATATATATATATATATATATATATATATATATATATATATATATATATATATATATATATTATATATAATATAATTTTTGCGCGTATTTATTTTCGTGCAGTTGAAAAAAATCTATTTCCAAAAGTTCACATATATATCTTCACAAATAAGGTAAAAATGGTATATAATTCAGGGTTTTACACAAAATACTGATGAGACAAAGACGTATTTTCACAATCCATTTTGTTTCTTGATTTTCACGTCGTTATATATTAATTTTTATGCAAAATAGTTTTTGTGTAATTTCTATACAAAATTTTACAAAATATATATTTATTGTTTCATTTTCAGGTTAAAGACAAACTTTCAAGAAGCTTTTAACGGTTCAGTGCCTGTAGCAGTGGTGCGAAAAGTGCTTTCAGATTTTAATGTCAGTAATAAAGAACTTGGGATGCTGGTACGAAAAGCATTTCCTTCTGTAGAGAGATATTGCAGCAATTCCACTACTGTTTACAAAAATATTTGTTGTCGTAAACATAAATTATCAGGTATATTATCACGGTTCAGTGGGCTAAAGTCCACTTTGATAAAAAAGTTTGCACAATACTTTCTTCAAATAGCTGATTTTACGCCTTAACTTTAAGGTCAAAGTGGACTACTGCCTTTGTTCAGACTATAATATATTATATTCCATATTAAACTTTCTTAGAATTCTTTTACACTTATATATATATATATATTATTTGAAACCAGAGACCAGCTTTTCCAGTAAAACCAGCATGACTTGTGAGTTGGAGTATATATCGGTTTTTCGGTTCATCCTGGATAATTCTTAAGTTTTTGAAAAACCTGTGAAAAACATAAAAGTTAATCTTATTCCTAGTTTAAAAAGCTTGCATAAGCCCTATATATATGTTTACTCATAAAATTTGATTGCAAATTGACATGCAGATCCCAATTTATGAGTTCGTCAGCAAAAAAATAAGAGACCTGGGGCCGAGCAAACGAGTGTCATTTTTATAATATCTATACATTGATGAAGTTTGAATGCACATTCCTTAACAGGTGTAAAATTACTGATGACAAAAAATGTCAAAATTTGCTATTACTTAAATATGACATAATTTATGCAGCATAATTTAATCTAAAACTCTTTTAATGTGAATATCTTGAGAACGAAAATAGCTTTTTAAAAAATTTAAGTTGTTAACCAACTTTTTTAAGTCTAACATCATTTTATATCTCAGATTCCCTATAAGTCAATATATTTTGGTGTAAATGATATAATCATATAGATCACATTTTTGTGTATTTTCATATGACATTGTTTGTCAATAGTTTTCACAAAACAAAAAAGCTGTTGTTTCTTTCTCATTTTGGTCCCTACCTGTATATTTAGATAGAGCAAATGACCAGGAAACACAAACTATCGTTACTTTGTTTGATAATACTACACAAACGTTCAACACAAACTACTTACCACCAGCTCTAATATTGACAAAGGAACTTTTAAGCACAAGGCAACAACAAATCGCAGCTGGTGCGTTTTGTACAACATACGCTACAAACTATAATGATATGCCAGTATGTGTGAAGCAATATTTTTCTCACGTTAAAGTAGAGGAAGTGAAAAAAGAAGCATTGATATTGCTATCTATGCCCAGTCACCCATCTTTAGTAACTGCGATAGGAGTTATGGTAAATCAAAAACCGTATTTGCTGGTCACTAGTCTTTTTGGCGGTGTTCAACCAATAAAAAGTCGTCTAAGTTATCACGCTAAAGCGAAAACGCTCTCATTTAGAGAATCTGTTGATGTTGCAATTCAACTGATAGAAGGGATTATGCACATACATGTGAGCAATGTAGTGCACTGTGATTTAAAACCTGATAACGTACTTGTTCTCCAGAAACCGGAATTAAAAGTCAAGATCGTTGATTTTGGTATGGCCGAATTTGTTACCGAGGAAGAAATTTCTTCCTATGATGTCCTTAAAAAAGTAACGGATTGGAGCCAGCTCAAGGAACGAAAAGACACTGCGCCTGAAATACAACTGGGTTTAAAGCCGTGTTTCAAAACAGATGTTTTCGGCGTCGGGTATTGTTTAGGCGTAGTACTAAAGTCAAAAGAAGAATTCTATAAACAATTTGATCCGTGTCATCAGCTTCTTCGGACATGCCGGCTTCCTTATCCGAAAGCTAGGACAGAATTACCGGTTTTATTAACATCCTTTAGGGAAGCATCGAGCACAATTGCGATATAATTATAATTGTTAATCTTGCTCTCCTCTTAGTGGAAGAATTTTTACAAGTTCACATTGTGCGAGGAAATATTTCCCGTTTTGCGAATAAGTTTGAAATATCGCGAGTATGTATTTCTGGTTGTCTCGTTTTAAATCTTATTTTTCACGAATAGATCGCCACCAGTTTTTTTTTACGAATTAATCCACTATGAAAACATGTAAAAATATTTCAATTGAGTAGCTAAATTTAAAAAAAATCGCATTAAATTGCATCTTATTACTGTTGTTACGCCAAAAAAGGTATAGCGCGCGGAACTTATTCAAATATATGCGTTATTGTCCGTTTACATTAGAAAAGTTATACGGATTCAAGCAACTATTGCGATTTTAAACGCGTTTGGGAAGAACTTTGGAAACTTCTAACCCAGAACAAGCTATGTACATATTAGAATTTTTGGTAACATTTTTACGTCATCTGAGAAAATTAATAGCCGCGAAAAATTGATTATTGATCCGCGAAATGAACTATCTGCGCATAATATAGTATAATTATGACTTGATGTGACCTCTCATATTCGGCAGGGAAGGACTTGCCTTTGATACATTTCTTTGACAAAAACAAGCTATATAACGTACATATATTTAACTTAAATTGGTCAAGATTGGTCAGTAAATATCGTGATAAAAATTTACGCATATTGAAATCATTGAAATAACCTAACCTTGGCTATTTGACCATTTCGAGTCGGCGAGTTAAACAGATTAATAAAAAAATATAAAGAACGGCATGAGAATACACAACACTTTTTTTAAGTAGAACGTCAGGACATTAGGTGGTTTCAGTCATGTATTGTTTAAAGAGCTATTTAAATGTGGTAAAATTTGACTATCCAGTCATCAAATAGTTTTGATTTCTGTGTTTCTTCAGAAAAAACACCTCTTTTATCGTAACGTAATACACCATTCTTGGTGCAATACTGTCCATTGTAATTTACGACCACATTCTTTTCTGTTTCACCACTGAATACAAATACCCAGTATTTATTTCCCCACACAATGCCATGATCGACGGGCCAGAAAACAACACCAGTCCTTCCGTCCCACTGACCATCAACCGGCACAAACTAAAATTAAGAACTTAATTAAGAACTCTTAATCAAAAACGACACTTTGTATTGTATATCACATCAGTGACTTACATTTTCAAGTAGGCTATCCAAATCAATAACTTTGTCTTTATGCTTCCTCTACAAACAAACATTTATAACATAGAACAAAAATATAATACAATCATTTACGAAATAAAAATGCATTATATACCTTTATCCCCGCTTTCATCTGTTTTTGTAACGACGTTTCATTGAACCTACTACTTTCTCCAACATCTCCACATGCTCCCTGAAGACAATAAGACATGCACAAACAGTCAATACTTTTTAATTAACAGAAATGTAGAAAAAACATTTATAATTCAACAACACAATTACCATCACATCATTCACTCCGCCAACCGCATCTCCTCCAACACCTCCACTTTCATCGTTCACTCCACCAACCACATCTCCTCCAACACCTCCACTTTCATCGTTCACTCCGCCAACCACATCTCCTCCAACACCTCCACTTTCATCGTTCACTCCACCAACCACATCTCCTCCAACACCCCCACTTTCATCATTCACTCCGCCAACCACATCCCCTCCAACACCTCCACTTTCATCGATCACTCCACCAACCACATCTCCTCCAACACCTCCACTTTCATCACTCACTTTGTGAACCACATCCCCTCCAACACCTCCACTTTCATCGTTCACTCCACCAACCACATCCCCTCCAACGCCTCCACTTTCATCACTCACTCCGTCATACACATCCCCTCCAACAACCCCACTTTCATCGTTCACTCCGCCAACCACATCCCCTCCGACACCTCCACTTTCATCGATCACTCCACCAACCACATCTCCTCCGACATCTCCACTTGCTCCCTGAAGACAATAAGACATGGACACAGAGTTTATACTTTTTAATTAACAGAAATGTAGAAAAAACATTAGATTTAACAACAGAATTACCCTCACATCATTCACTTTATTAACCACATCTCTTACAACACCACCACTTTCATCGTTCACCCCATCCACCACATCTCCTCCAACATCTCCACTTGCTCCCTGAGAACAATAAGACATGTACACAAAGCTCATACTTTACCAGAAAGCCAGAAAGGCTTGCAATATTAATGTAAAATTGTATATACCTGTTTTACATTGTTCATATTGGCACAATATCCTATAAATACAAATTATGTTCTGATTTACATTATTTTACATAGACCTAAATTACGTTTTTTTAATATCTGGGTTATGGGAACTGCACATGCTTGTGCAATAGTTACATTTTGGGTCAAAGGTATTACATAAACATTTTGGGGGTGGGTAAAATAATTCTTTTAGGACATTTACCCCAAGTAATCATTTATAAAGACTAGACTGGAATCCTAAATTTTAATGTCAACTCCAAAATTTAACTTTCTTTGCCTTTGTGAATCCATACCTTTGAAACACGTTTCCACAGCAGACATTATCGCACAGCCAGATTTTGATAGGTCTCCTGTCTCTCCAAAGTATTCTCTCGCAAAACCAGGCGTGGTAAATGAGTCAAATAAGTAAGACCCTTTGTCTCCCTTTTTTGCATATAACACAATGGCATTATATCCATGCCAGCGCTGCAAACCTAGTAACTAAAATAAAATGTTAATTGAAAAGAAGAACTAAAAATATGTTCTCCATGCAAACGTACAGTTTTAATAATAGATTTATATCAATCACCACTGCACTCTATAAGCAATGTAAAATATAAGCAAAAAGCAACTAAAATTTTAAACAATTGTTTCAGGTCAATAATAAATGATATGTATTTGATGGCATAAAGGGCATAAATACAATAAATACTTTAAAATAAACAATTCATCCCAATGAAATGACGAAGTTATTCATTGACTAAACAATACTTAAATGCATAAGCTTAAACCTTGTAAAATAACTAACTGACAGGCCTTAAAATGAAGATTGTCACAAAATTTTATATATAATTTAACTTACTCTGCCATGCACAATATTTTTTTGTACTGTTAAATTGGTTTTACATTTTGGAATATGTTCTTCCAACGACTTTCCCCTTGGCTTGATGATAGCTTCGCAGAATTTGCACTTTTTTGAAGCAACATGAATCGAGTTGTTGCAGTTATTACAAATCTATAATACAGTATAATTATGGTACAAAACATGTTACTGTATCCTAATATTTTAAAAATAAAAAATCCAGTGCTAAATCCAGAATCCCCAAATGCTATATAGGTAACATTTTTTATGTATTATCCAGATAATTCGAACCCTCAAAAATTAAGTAATCTAAACTTATCTTTAATTCTCCTTGAGTCCATGTAAAAATGATTACGATACGTCGAATCTCGAATTATAAAATTTGAGATAATTTTTTTTGCTATATCAACTATGTATATATATATATTTTTTTTATATATATACATATCCAAAATTCCAGTTATCAGGAGTATATACATATTATTTTATCACCTCACTGTTTAGTAGAATGTTGCAGAATCAGCTCAGTTTAATTCATGTCAGTAATCGGCAATTCCTGACTTAAATGCCTAGATGTGCTAGCAAAAATTCACGATTGAGAACAGCAGATTTTTGTTGATGTTGCGTATTTTTGATTTGGTAACTTGAACTTGCGAAAGTATTGCCCTCATTTTCTAGCCACATTTAGCCCATTGTTCCTATATGGAAGCACATGATCGCAAAACTAGGGGATCGTAAGCTGCATTGGTTAAGCGCTCGACTCACATGTGAAACGTTGTGGGTTTGATTCCTGTTTACGGTAGTTGTCCAGTCGGGTAGAAATTTCCGAGATTTCTGTTGCACAAATGGAAGCTTTAAACACTGTATAACAACTTTTTTTCGTCTTTTCTGTAAACAATCCACAATTGATATATCCCTCAAAATTAGCTAGGCTAGATGGTTTTGGGTGGTTTATGGTTTTAGACGGTAAATGACGTTTCACGTTAGCAATGTTTTGCAGACGTGAAGTAAATAGAATTAGAAACCTAAGGTAACACTGAAAACGTGATCCCTCACATCGTTCTCTGATCGAAAGATCATTTTCCAGAGTTCTAGACCTTTTCAAATCAAAAAAAATTGCAACCACTCAGCAGCACCCCCCCCCCCCCCCCCTCCCTCCCTTACCTAGATTCATAAAATTCTGAATGTGGCACTAAAAAGTTACCGTTCCTGTATAATTGAAATACTATTTTTATTAATACTAATATATAATACCTTCACTTTCTTTGTTTTCGATATACCTACAAGAATAACAAAATGTTAAATATATATCGTGGATTCCTTTAACCCAATTACACACTGTCCTCTACAGGAAGGTCTTATTGCTTGTGTACTCCCTGGCTATAAGTTTAAAGGATCTTTTTCTTTTTGTGTTGGACTACCTCTAGCTAATTAGACAAATCTTCAAGCTGGCAGCTAAACGTGTTTTTAGCAGCTAGTAGGGATTGAATTGGGGGAGAACCACGTCAGTAATAATTATTCTCGTAGCTAGAAGTAGCTTGAGATGACAGTTTCTCCAGTTTTTCTTAATTTTGTTTAGTAAAAGGGACGCTGGGACTGCCAGACTGTGTGACGATCTAGCTAGCTAGCTAACCATAACCATAAAGCACCAGAGTAAGATTCACAAAGATCCATCTAGCATAAGTGTTGCATAAACCAAGCAGTCTAAACTCACCTTCCATTGCAAATTTTAGCCCACAGTCAACCAAACAAGTCACCGGTGTAGCTAGTAGAGTATAATACTACAGTATGGTGATGTCACGTTTTGAATCGTAATTCGTGCATAATTACTCCGTAGCTATTACAGCCATAGCGCGTAGTCTAAAATTATTACGATTATCGTCATAATTTTACCTTTTTCATTTATTACTATAATCGTAATAATTTTTGGCGCGACTATGTTGTTATATGGAAGACTATTGTATTTACAGTTATTGTAATCAATGTCGTAGGCTATCTAATGATGTAAAACCGTATTATAGAATAATCGGTGGAAACTTTATCTATTGGGCATTATGCAGTGAATGCAGATGTTACATATTTTTAATCGGATACAATAAACCGATTGGTGGTATTTAAAAGATTATACTTGAGAAAATAACATTATTAGTAATTATTATTATGGGAGATATATTTATTTATGAAGATGTGAAATTAAATGTTATTAATGTTAATGACACTGTTTGGTTCAAAGCAAAAGTAATTGCCAATATATTGGAATATACAAATACTAGGCTATAAGGGATCATGTTGAACCAGAAGATAAAACCACACTAAATGACTTCAAATCTAGGGGGTCTGTGGTGGTACCCCTAAAATATGGACATATGATTTACATAAATGAATCAGTATTATATAGCCTTATTATTAGATCAATGTTACAGAAATATAAATTAAATGGATACAACATACTAGTAAGCAATGATTATGATGAAATTATAACAGAGATCATTAAATATTTCTATAAGGTTAGAATCAAATGTAAAAAACTTAAGTAAATAAAGTATCATATTTCAGTTATCTAAAAATGAGTAAAAAGATATACATATATTTTTTGTATATATTTATATCTAATGGTTCAATATAAACGCACTTACTTATAAAAAACAATATAGTACTTAAGAGATTAGACTTATCAACTTTATTAAAGTATAAAATGAATAAAATAATTTCCAAACCTAATATAATGATGAATGATATAGATCTTCAAAAACTAAGCAAGACTGAGCTAATTAATATAATACGTGGTAATAATACCATTGATGTTAGGCCTGGCTACATCAGAATTTCCAAGACTAATAGATGGATCAAAGTAAATGGTCCAACATATAAGAAACTTAGACCCATCCCAGCACCAAGACCACACCCAATTCTAACTTTTAGGCCCACACCGATAGATGACCAGGATATTGAAAATAAATATAAAAAACTTAAACCCATCCCAGCTCCAAGGAAACCAACCTCTGCACCCAAGCCCAAACCCCGAATAATAATTAAACTTAATAGTGCATTCAAGGATGCAACCAAATCATTTGAAGTTAGAATTAAAAGTAATGGTGATCCCATGAAGCAATTAGAATATACCAGAAATGATATATCGAAAGTTGCTAAAAATGAATTATTTAAATTAAAGGGATATATAGGAAACATTAAAAGTAACGTTTGAAAAACAAATGGATTCAGAAAATATGGTTTACATCTTCAGCTTGAAACATGGTTTAGGAATTAACCTGATTTGATCCTTAGTGATACCTATTTTGTAAATTTGGTTGTAGTTTTGTGCAAAAATATTTAGCAAATGTTTTGAAATTTAAAAATTATTTTTTGTGTAAACCAGTCACCTATAATATAAATTATATAAATTATATAAATCAGCATATTTCCAATCTAGACCACAAACTGTTACAAATAAAAATGATATCCAGCATGCTATCAGCCTATCATCACAGGAAATTATAAATAAAATTAACCAGTGGATATCGGAAGGATATAAATTTAACATATTATAATCCATTAAAAGGATCAAGTTATATAGAATTACCAATGGAATTAAGGCATGGGTCCAAAAAATTAATAAATATGCAGAATATAGATGAGAAGTGTTTTATGCGGTAAACAAGCCATAAATATGCCAAGTGAGGATGATAAAATTTTACAATTCCAAAACTTCCATAAACAACTAGATGTACCATTTGTAATATATGCAGATTTTGAAGCCATCACAGAGAAAATCCAAATGTGTGAACCAAATAATAAAAAATCATTTACTGAAGCCTACCAAAAACATGTTGATTGTGGTTATGGTTATAAGGTTGTGTGTAGATATGACAACAAATATAGCAAACCAATAAAAATATATAGAGGTGAAAATGCCGTATACAAATTTATGGAAGAGATGTTGAGGGAAGTCAGATATTGCACAAGAATTAAGAACAAACATTTTAAACAGGATATGATTATGACTAAGCAGGATAAGGTGGACCACAAAAAAAGCCAAAAAATGTCACATCTGTAATAAGGAATATGTTAATACAGATTATGCGGAAAATAATATTGTACGTGACCATTGCCATGTAACAGGAAAATATAGAGGATCAGCACGGAGACATTCACACTATTTAATATTTATAATTCCAAACACAGAAACAACAACATTTTTAATGTGTCAGAAAAATGTATGTGTTGCATGCTTCCTACAAAAATACAATTAAAAGAATACCAAAAAAAATATGATGTGTAAGTGTGTTTACTGCTTATCTGTATAAAACGTGCCAAAAAAATTCTGCAATCACTCTAAAACATGCTTATCCAAACAATATGACAAAACTTGAATCGTGCTTATTCGTACATCGCTTGCCAGTCCACCATCCTGAACATTTGTGACATTTGAAATTTTTGAAGTAAGTTGGACCATGCCAGGCTGATCTCAAGCCAGAGCCAAATCTTACAACTTGAACGCCAGCGATAGGATAACCAAACGATTTTGCTTTCTTCCATGCTGTATCGCGTGCCCATTTTGCGTTACAATTCTGAAGGTAAGTGTGTAAAAATGAGAAGGTTTTATTGTCCGACAGACTATTTCAAAACAAATTTCAACAACAACGAATAATGAAACATACCTTTTTAGTAATGCTTGCCAAAGCTGCTGAAACAATCTGTGTTTTTTTTGCCCTCGATGGGTATCTAGATGTTTTGCGGGAATAACAAACCACCAGATTTTTCTTATGCGAACGAAAGATGTGAACACAATTGCCAATATAAGCATGCGTGGCGTAGTCAGATACAGCATTATAGGCGTTCACCATGAAATTGTATGTTGGGTAAATCTTTTTTAAAAGATTTAGAACAGTATACCTGAAGTGATTGTTTGATTGTCCTGCATGATTTGCCAATAAACGGGCCATTTGTCTTTTTAATATTCTGCGATTGATAGGTAATGAACAGTACATAGCGTTTAATTGATCAGCGTCTGTCTCTGACATTCCACATGACCAGCATTGACCGAGTTTCTGGTTTGGATTATTTTTCGGTACAATTGTTTGCTGTTTCTTTCCAGATACATATTTTCCAAATGCCGATCTGTTAAAAGTTAAATATGCAGCTAGATATGGCAAGAAGAATCGACGTTTTACTCGTTTACAAACGACTTACTTGCTATAATGCATAACTGAGCGGTAATCATAAGGAAATCCAAACGTCGTGACATCTTTTTTCAATTTCTTGTCGAAATTATGTTTTTTCCTTATACAGAATTAACAAATTTTAGGTATTGAATTGTTCTAACGACACACTAAAATAGGACTGATTAACTAAATAATGCAAGGCTAAGTAACATAAAAAGTTTAGTATAAAAAACGTTTGGCATGTTTACCGTAATTGACGTTGTGTAAAAGAATGCGAACGTAATTGTCCCGATTTGTTCTAGATTGTGCATGCCAGAAACCTAAAGCGTGCATGATCTAAACGAGATAAATATTGTTTATAATTCATTTCTTTTTGTATACTCAATAACTGATGGTAATAGTATTACTCGCCTCGTGAATGGCAGTCTTTTTGTGTTCACATCCTGAACCCAAGGACACTTGTTGTTTTCCACCTGATCGACCAACATAACTCCAACATCTGATATAGTAAACATGGAAAAAAAGTCCACATACTAGTTCCAATTAATTACAAATCTTATATTAGACATTTTCAGAATTTCGCTGCAACTATAAAATGGCATTTATATAGCGTACGTCTTTAGAAAAAATAGTAGTGAAACTGAAACTTACCCTTTCCCTTTAAAGAATGATAAGTAGCTAGTATCTCCAGATTTTTTCTTACGGAAGGTAATACACGTCTTTAAACTGTACTCGGCTATGGCCTTTGAAATTGCAGATCTAGCCCTTGAACCTATATTAAAGGGAAATATACTGCAATAGGCAGAGAAGATCGTGTGCGTAATATATTGGGACAAGTTCAGGTTAAAATTGTGCCTAAAAAACGTCTTTCCCATATTCTAAATGTTGGAGACCCAGGGTACCACGTAACGATATTTCAACATGGAAATAGGGGGATGGGGTCTGTAAAATGTCGAGGGTGTAACAATTTTTGAAAAAATTATTTATTTCAATATTTTTTCACACAATTGTAAATGTAAATGATCACAAGTTAATCCTACCTAAGCTTCCCTCGATTTGATAGGGAACAGGCAATGTGTGGACATCTTATGAGCATATATCGTTGCGTCTTCTGATCCCTCAGATGGTTCTTCATCACTGGAAGATTTTTTTCCAAATTCAGCTTTTTCTTCTCCTTTTCGGAACATTATGTCATCATGATCAACGTGATCTCCCTTATCTAAATTACATAAAGTAGTAAGAATTTACTTTTGCATTAACTGGACAAATATTAAACTAAACGAAAACGAGAAATCACGTTTTAACATCAAGTACCTTTCCATATTAAGATGAATATTCGAAAAAAAACCAAAATGTGTTGTCTTCTACGTTGTCCAACCGGCTTTTTTGAGAGGTTTTCATTGATAGCTCCTGAATCATTCTCATCTTCATAGTCGTCATTGCTTTCTCTTTTGAATTCATAATTTTTATCAATTTCACTCAGGCAGAAGATTAGGTTGTTTTGTAGATTTTGCTAACGTCAGCAGTGCATACGAAAAAAATTAGCGAAATGTAGTTTATCTGTTGCCTGTAATGCGTGCAGATTGAAATGCTGATAAAAATAAGTGTTCGCAAACGCATAAGGAGATATAAGTGTTTTAAAATTTTAAAATTTTGCTGACGTCAGTAAAGTCCTCTAAAGTACAAATAAAAAATTTCTTTAGAAATTTGCACTGTAAAATCCAGTTAGGCAGGAGTACATTGGAAAAGAGAATCGTAACTTGTATTTTGATGACGTCTGCCAGGACCCGTCAATACACAATATTTTTTTCCTCAAATTTGTTTACACGTTGCTTCCAATGTGTAGAGCTTGAAACGCTGATCAAAATAATGTATAGAATCACGTACAACACCAACAATAATAATAAAGTCAGAAATGACACATCTCAAATATTTGCATCTTATAAAGTGATTACGTTTGATTACGTTGAAAACCTTTAATATTTTAATCAAAAGTGTCAAAAACATCAAATTTATATCTGGAAAATCATTTATTCGGTTACATACTATCCTGTTCCCCAAAAATATACCCAAAATGTAAAAATTATATAACCGGTTAAGAACACTAAATTTTTTCTTAGTATGATGATCTGTAGTGACCTTTACCAAGAATAAGGAGTACATTTTGAATGACCAAAGATATTATTTTTGGAATATATACGGTCCGTCCTCACAAAAGTTTACACAAAATGTAAAACAGATTGGTTTTTGAGGAGCATATCCAAATCAACGAAAATCAGTTCATTTAGCATGTCCTATATTGCCATTGCCCATAAATCTTCCACATAAAGGTTATGAAACACATCAAATTATAGAAAAATCAGGCATTTCATCATACAATATAAAAAACAAAAAAGTTTTAGTCAGAACAATTAGTAATTTTTTCAGTATCACCAAACACAGTTATTACTACAATTTTAAAATTCTTTTTAAAAACGTGAATTTGTTCTTTCAGTATATATATTGCATGTGGTCTTTTTCCCACAAAAGTTTACACAAAATTTTAAAAAACAGCAGTTTGCAACATAAACAAAAACACGAACAACCATACCATCCTCTCATAAATTAAAATAAAGTCATAAACCCACGTAAATTGCCAATAATGTCTACAACCCCCTGTAAAAATAACCTGGCATTTTACATGTAGGCTGACAAAAGTTTAACAGGATGTCAGAAACAAAATAATAAAAAATAACTTAACACACACGCTTTAAATTCTAAAAAAAATTATTGTTAAGTTTGCAGGAAATGTGAAAATAATTATACTCTTAAAAAAATACATCCTACTATCCTGCAAAAGTTCAAGTCTTTGAAAGATTTTGTAGGTAGCTAGCTAGCTTGTTACATCATGATTCGTGCTAATAAAAGAAGAAAAGTTTGGAAACTAAGGTAGCTAGCTATAGATAATTAAAAAAGAGGAATAACAACATAAGTCATAGGTTAGAGCTAGCCATGGGATGGGGGATGGGAAGAGTAGGATCTGGAGGCTAACATTAGCTAGCTAACAGTAGCTAAGACTCCCCCAGTTAAATATACTTAAACTGGGAACATTTAGCTAAAACTAAAGCTAGCTATTTATGCTTAGTAAAACACATATAAAGAGAAACAATAGTAATGTAAAAATAATAACATTACAGTGAGTGCAACAAACCAAAGTTTTCCGTTTGTTAGTCCAGCTAACAGCTTTATGTAGCATTTTGAATTTTAGGACAAACACATTAGTTACGCGCCAGGGCATACATTAATTATGCAACAAAATGTCAACAAATATGGCGACTTTAAGAATTTGAGGCTTTTAGGTGGATTTCGCTGAAAAAAGGGAGCCTGCTTGCTCCAGCGACATAAAAACCAAACGTCTAAAAATATTAAAGTTCTTACTATTTGTGATTTCAAATCGACTTCAAACTCTAGCCTTTATTTTCTACTTCTAACTTTACTTTACTTCTAGCTCCACTTCTCACTTCCAACTTAACTTTTCTACTTCTTCACTTGAACTTTTTTTTTTTAAATATGCTTTTTAAAACACTCTTTTTACTTTTTTCAAGATAAAGGGATCATTCTTTTGTTTGTTTTTTTGGTGGCGAGAGGACACCATTTTTCGAAAGTTAGCCGTTAAATTTATTTCAGCAAATCAAATTGAGTCGTTTTCATCACGTGATGTAAACAAAGTAAACCCGGTAGCAAAATGGACATAATCTTTTCGGCGACTTCAAAGAGAATTTCGGCAACATCAAAGGAAAATGACGATATCAACTTTGCCTGTCACAGACACACGGAACTGGCGTATTATTATATAGATTTGGGTCAATGACAAAGTTACATTAATTCCATTGAGATATCTCAGGGAATTTAACAAATGATAGTTTTGCTGACGAATTAAAAAACAACAATAAAAAGAAAGATAGTAAAAACCCGCGGTTTTAAAAATCATGAACGTGGCAGTTTGTGTCGAGAATAATAGCAATTGATCCAGCGACAAAGATAACTTTTAATTACGTTAAAATATCCCAGGGAATTAAAAATATGGATACAATGAATCGGTTTGCTGATAAATTAAAAAAAGAGCAGAAGGCGGCTTAAAAAGTCACGATGTTTACTCGTTTGCAAAAAACATGTCACAAGAGCCGATATGAGAAAAGCAGGTTCAACTTTAACGTTCGTTAAAAAAATAATAGTTTAAAATGTTTACGATTTTTTTATAAGAAGGATTTTGAGGTTGAAATATAACAGAAAGCAGAATGAGATTTCTATTTTGTATAAATTTTAGGCAAAAATTAAAATTTTGTCATCATTTTGCCAATTTCGTGATTTTTCCGCCATCGTCAAATTCGGCAGAATTCTTTCGTTCATGAGCTAATCAAAGCAGCAGAATTTTCATTAAGTTTTTAAATTTTCCATTCTGAAACGGTTCCAGATGTCACAGAATCAAAAATTTGAAATCACGACAGCTACCATCTGATCATGGTATGTTGTTTTTGTTTACTGCGCCAATTTTAGCTGAAGAAGAAATCACATTTATATGGTCAACTCGCTATTTGCGAAATTCTCAAAAATTATTTTTCGCGCAATTTTAATACTTCTTTTTTTTTGAAAATAATTTGTACTATCTTAAAAAATATTTACAATAAATATGCGAAATTCAACGGTCTTTATTTAAAGTTCACTACATAGCAGCTCTTGACGTACGGTTATAAATCGAGGGCCTCTTTCCGAAATTTGCGAAATTTGCAAAATTAAACTCTTGCAAAATATTAGGACTTGTTAACTTCGTGGAAATTAGTTCTGGTGAAAATTAAATTTCTATTGGAAAAATATCCACGCGTAAATTAAATCCCTTAAGATGTGCAATTTGCTTTTACCTTTCTGGGATAATTGCAGCAGCTGGTATAAATTAATCTGTTTTGTGAGTTATATACTTACTTTTGTAGGAACTGTTAATAATTAAAAAACAAACAAAAGCTTGAAAAATGTAAATATAAAAAACTATTGCCCCCCAAAAAAACATTATTTTATCGCAGGAGTATTGTAAATGTTATAAGGGTTTCAGCAAATATTATTTAGAAGTAAAGAAACAGTTTTCCATTTCGTTATACTTAGCTATATACGAGTAGCGATTTTAACTATTTGTTAAAAACATTTCTACAACAATGATCAATGTATATAATATATAAAGATTGTTAATATGAAACATCTAGACTTGTATGTTGTTTATAGAAGTAAATATTGCTACATAAACTTTTTTTATTATTATTCTTATCTACTCGATACGACACACCATGTCTTTGCAGCCATCATTAATATTAAATCAATGGAGCCGCGTGTAAACCAATTAGATTTTTTAAAGATTGTTTTCTTAAAACCAATCACCATGTGGCTATTCGAAATCAACTTCCAACATATACCCCTCCTCCTTGCTGTTGAAGTTTTTGTTCTGTAGTTAGTTCGTGTTCCTTCATCCATTTAAACCCCCCTCAGGTAGTGGTCATGACATAGCCCATCCATATAGTTTGCTTGCGTCCAGATACATTAAATATTTTCATGGTATTTCATTATCGCAGTTCGTCAGGTACTTGTTGTTTTCCTTTGTTCGATATCATGGACACTCAGCCATGCATTAAGTTTTCAAAAAACATTATCATATCAACACTAGCTCTTCAGATATGTATTTAAGTGGAGCGTCCTTTGAAAAGTCAGGTGCTGCGTAATACCAAGCTGGATCTAATTCGTAGTTTTTCGTGTATATCTTCCGGAAGTTCGCGAATACGTCAGGTGGTAGTAGTAAAAGTAAATGTGGGAAAGAACTTCGATCATTTTAGGTTTTATATTTTTTCAATTGCTTATGTAATTTGGCTTTTAAATCGATTGTTATTACTTTGACATTTCTTTACAATTTTATCTTGAATGAATTGTTAGTTAGTTTAAGGATGAATTGATTTTATCAGCCTATTTTTCTTTATTTTGATCTAAAAAATCCATTAAAGTATTAATTGGAACTTTATTTACACCATTATTTGGACTTTATATTTACCTTATCAATAACGCTGTTGTTTAGGGCCAGGGTAGTTCAGGGTTATAACATAGGAACTATTTGGCGCACAAAAGTTACATGCAATCCAATCCAATTGACGTAAATTGGTGAGAAGCGAAATCACGTTCTTTCAAAAAATGATAACGTCGTAGAAAACGTCATGAAATCCGCAGATTCTTATCTCAGCCAATCATTTTCTGTTATGCTATAATACCGTGTTTTATCTATATAGCTAAAGTCATAAAAAAGTAATTTGAGGTGGTTAAATGCACCCTAGGAAAATTGATACTACAGCAGCCTGATATGGAGAATGGAAACATGCACTTTGGTCGTTACAGATAGACACGGCGTATTATTATAATAGACTAGTCGGTGGCACGTGGATAAATCCACGGGGTCGCGGTCCTTTATATACCACATTTTGTGTGTCTCACTACTGTGGTATCATTTTGAGCAGAAACAGACAACGGATAGCCAGCTCAATGGTCAACGCTAATGTTGGTACTTGATTTACAAGAAGCAAAAGAACATTTTTTGCGTAATTTGCAAGAAAAAAGCTAATGTTATTACCTTTTTTAATGCAATTTGATTACTAAGAGAACCAGAATAAAGAACGATTGAATAATGTAAATATTATCATGTCATAAACAAACAAGTTTGTTGGAGTCTACGTTTCCACAGCTACGGCTGTAATTTATTAAAAGAAAGTGAACAATTAAATGAAAGAAAGAAAGTGAACATTTAAATGTTCACTTTCTAAAGTGCCGGTAACTATATTTCTAAAAGTTGATAAGGAATAAAATTGATATGATAATTAATGTCAATTTTATTTCCTATTACTATTTATGTTTTCTTCCACCTTTCTCGCTGTCCAACCAGACTCTCAGTCTATGATGTTTTTATTATTCCAGTCTATAATGTAATCATTCTTCCAGCCTTGGTCCTCAATCTAATTTACGTCTGTATTAGAGCTGCGTCAGCAACCATTGTTTGAACCTTCGTTTTGTATTACAGACATAAACATTATCACATTTCTTTCACACATATTTTGGCTTCTAAAAGCGAAAATATATTACGTAATTTTTTTTCAATAGCTTTTAGCTTTGACTCTGGTACATTTGTCATACACATTATAACTACTGGTTTGTCTTCTGCATCATTCACGTCATTGTTTCTATCAGTTTTTTGCTTTATTTTATTTTCAACCTTCTTTAAGGATTTGTCTCGAGTACCCGTTTGCATGTAAGGCGTTATATCTTTTTTAGGCAATTTTCACCACTGACTACATTTTTTTTATTTATTTCATTATTTATAGCCCAGTACAGTGCATAAGATAGCATAGAAGCTAATTAATGAAATGAAAAATAATAAAATTTAATTACATTAACTGCTCTACCCAGTATTAAGGACACTACACTTTCCTTGCAGAAGATTTTCCGTGCAGTTGAGATATTTAAGCATGGGTTGGTCTACAGTTTACTTTTACTGATAAGTTATCACCGTTGTGTGTATAAAAAAAGGCGTACCGCTCTTTTCGTATTTAATTGTAAATTTTCAGGTGAAATTATTTCTATTTGTATAATTTTATCGACTTTGCTGAGACGTTCGAATTTCCGTTGATTTTCCACGGACGAACGACTAGTCTTTTTAGTAATTTTTGTATTCTGTGTGTTCAAAATAGTTGCGCCACATCCTTGGTCTAATTACCTATACCAAAAATATGTACGAAGAGGGAATTCCCGCGGATTTCTCTACTGTTAAACGACTAAATAATACTATAATTGCGTTTGTCTGTCTTTGAAAGACAAACATAATGTTATTTTCTACAATTTTCTACAAACACGGCTATAAAACCTCCTATTATAAAAATACTCTGTATTTTGTAAAATTAATTTTTACAAGTAACACTCCACACGAATTAAATTTATTTGCAAATATCTCGGCATGATTTTGTCTTTTTTTTATTTCTTTGTGGGTTTTACCCCACGGAATTCCATTGTTTCCTATTTCAATTAAAAAACTTTTAATTATTCCCGCCTGTGGAAATTTAACATAAATTAACATCATTTTCTTTTATCTGCAAAACTTAACATCACATCATTTAACATCATTGGAGAAATCTTAAATTTTCCACTATAATTACTGGATAGCTAGCTAGGTGGCTTGCTAGATGGTTTGCTAGGTGGCCAGGCATGAATGAACTTTCGAAACATTTTTAAACTGTTTTTGTGTTTCTTGTACTAATATTTTTAACTGGAAGGTCTGCACCTGCTTTAATTTTCGCTGCTAGTATGGAGTGCTTTTTATTTTCCGCTTATTAGAAACTTATTACACAAACAATGCTATCCGGCTGTTTTAGCCACGACGGGGTAACAGGAGGTAACTTGTGCTTTTATTCCAGCAAAAGCTGCGGGGAAATTATTTTCAAAAGAAATATATTACAACCGAAATGCTGTATCGCTGTGAGTGCTTCACTTAGTTTACCACATACTGAATACCTGTACTAAAGCGCTTCAGATGGATGTATGGCATGGGGTAACAACATATATAACTATATATATATAACCCGTATTTTAATTTTAACGAAAGTTGCAGGAAAGTTATTTTTTGAAAAAAACATTACACAGATAACGTTGCGATCCCGGAAACGCTCCACTAGAATTGCGATATGCTGTATACCTGTACTAAAGCGCTCCACTAGATTTGCGACATGCTGTATACCTGTACTAAAGCGCTCCACTAGATTTGCGACATACTGTATACCCTGTACTAAAGCCCTCCACTGGATTTGCGACATGACCTAACCTACTAAACCGCTGAAGCTAGATTTGCACCTAATCGCTCAACCTGGAGTTCAACTATCTTTCGGATAGTCGCTGTAATAGCTAATAGATGCATTTTGTGGAAAATGGCAGCAGTATAATTACTTTGTACTAAGAATAGATGAAATAACCGCACACGTGATAAGTATGACAAGTAATGTGACTAAAGTTGCATTATTGTATTAAAAATGCTCAGAAAATTCGCGTACGCTTTTTTAATAATGTCTTAAAGTGTCTGGCAGCAGAACAATTCGTTTTAGAAAAAAGGACGGCAAAGGACGACATATTGGTGAAAGGTTTTTCGGTTATTTGTTAAAGCATTCATTGTGATTTCAAAGCATTAAAAAATAAGTTTCTTCATCAACATATACACAAAAATGAGTTTGTCAAAAACTTTTTTATATGTCCCGTAAATAAGGTTGTGGATAGAGGCCTCTAGTGAGAATATCATTCGACAAACCAAATTATAATTCTTAATCAGAAATCGGCAAACAGATGCAAAATAATAAGAATATTATTAAGAAATGCTAAGTCAGTAAAAGGTATCGCCTGCAGTCATAATTTGAGACACGATATTTAACTGAGGACGGTCACCGCTTTGTTTACGACCAAACACAAAGAAAGTCATGCTAACAGGGCAAGGTGAATAAAAATAAATTGTATATCCCAAAAATTATATTCAGTGTTAATAAAAATACAAAATACAACTTGTTTACAAAATACAGGTTTATTATATTTGACCGTTAGCGTATAAACAGTGTTCTTTATTAATTTTTTAAAGACAAAACTTACTTGCTATGTGGACAAGGAGTACAAACTACAGATTACAAAGGACGCCGAGAATAGTCACATTATTTCTACAGATAGCCATAACTCTAAATAAACCAACGAATTATAGATTTTAAAAATAAAGCAAAAAAATAACATTGCATGTAGCGGTGCATCTTTCCTACTATAAAACTAACACAAAGTTCAAACCGTCCTTCCAAAATATCTATCCAAACATCGTCACAAATCTTATTTCGTTATTGTTGTTGTTCGATGTTCTTAAGCTATCGCCAAAGCTAACATGATGTCTACTATAAAAATATTAACTGCAATATAAGAAATTACAAAAAAACATCTGTGCGAATGTTTCATTGTTTATTAAAAGAACTACAAAGTGCAAACACTCTTTACAATATGTCTATCCAAACATCATCACAAAACTGGAATCGTTGTTGTTAAAACATTTATAATTTCTGAAGTAACCTGGACCACTCCAGGCCGATCTTAAGCTAGCACCAAACCTCACAACTTGAACGCCAGCGATTGGATATCCATATGATGTTGCTTTATTCCGAGCTTCATTCGCCGCCCATTTAGGATCACAGTTCTGAAATGAGTGAAGTAAAGCACAAAAAAAACATTAAAGGCTATCTCGTAAAGAGTGTTAACAACAAAATCGGTTTCAAATTTAAAATAATACCTTGTTAGTAATGCTAGCCAAAGCAGCTGAAACAATTCGAGATTGTGTGGACAACGATGGAACTCTAGAAGATTTCTTTGCATAACAAACCACCAAATTTTTATTATGGGAATTGAAGATGTGACCACATTCACCATAATAATAGTGTGTAGATATGGCATTATAGGCGTTCACCAAAAAATTATAATCCTTGTAAGTACTTTTCATGAAATTCAAGACAGTATTCCTGAGATTATCATTTGATTGTCCTGCATTTCTGGCCAGTAAATTACTCATCTGAGATATTACCGTGTTGCGATTTATACCAGTTTGAGGAGTACCGCGACAGTACATAGCGTTTAGTTGATTAACATCTGTCTGGGACATTCCACATGTAAAGCATTGACCCAGTTGCTGACTTGGATTGTTTCTTGCTGCAATGGTTTGCTGTTGCCGTCCATTAAAAAATTTCCCAAATGTAAATCTGTACAAGATAATTGCATGTCAGAGTAAGTATAAGCAAGTAAATAGGTGTTTTAGTCAAGGATAAAAAATGAAAACAAACGACTTACTTTGTGTAATGCATAACTGATCGGTAATCGTAAGGAAATCCAAATGTTGTGATATCCCTTGCTAATTTCTTATCAAAATTATGCGCTTCGCCTAATCAAAATTAATAAATCTCATTAAAATATGTGACGAATTTAAAGAACACACAACAGAATATGAACGATTGACTATAAATAATAAGTTTGCCTAAAGAGAAAAAGGTTAAAATAACTAACCCTGTTGAACGTTGTGGAGAAAAATCTGGACGTAGTTATCCCGGTCTGGTCTTGATTGTTCATGCCAGAAACCTAAAGCATGCATGATCTAAAGGAGATAAATATTGTTCATAATGTATTTCCTTTTTTGTAAAAAACATCTAATGATGATAGCAATACTCGCCTCGTGAATAGCAGTCATTCTGTATTCACACCCTGAACCCAAAGACACTAGTTGTTTTCCTCCTGATCTGCCAACATAACTCCAACATCTGGTACAACAAAAACAGTCATATTACTATCTATCTTTAAGGGTAATAAACTGCAACTAATTAAAAATTTGTTAATTAAAAAATAGTAAAATATTTCTTTCTTTCCAGCAACGCAACTTTGGAATTGCATCCAATTAGACCATTACTTTTTGCTACAGTATATTGCATGCCTTGATTTAATATTGTTTGATAAACCTTCATATTTAAGTTCCAAAGTATGCTTGGTAAAATTTAGGAATGTTTAGATATGTCCAATTGAAATCACATGTTTCATTTCGAAAATCATCTCCTGGGAAAGAAATTGGCTTTTAAATTTTGGAAACATACATATCTGTTGAGCTGATATATTTATCATTGGGCTTACCATATGCTTATTCTTCAGTAAATTTAAGCTTGGATTTTGCTTAGAAACTTTACGGTTATAAAAACAAAACTTGTAGATCAATAAACAATATTCCAGTTAACCCAGTTCTTGACGTATATGATTCAAGTTACATTTTTTTACAAAACATTTTGTTTTTGCACTTGCGTTGTCTAACTTTTTTTTAGTTTTCCACTAATAGTACCAATATCATGGTTGTTTTCCCTCACTTTTAATTTCATTGTTTTCGTAAAAGTCGATCTGCTATAGAGAATTTGCAGGAAAACTTACCCATCTCCCCTAAAAAATGATAAGTAGCTAGTATCTCCAGATCTTTTCGGACGAAAGGTAATACATGTCTTTAATTTGTACTCAGCAATGGCGCTTGAAATCGCAGACCTAGCCGCCGAGCCTACAAAGAATAAAGAAATTTGTTTCCAAAACAACTGTACTAAGTAAAAAAGATGACTTCTATATGTTAAATGGTCACAAATCATTCCTACCTAAACTTCCTTCAATTTGATATGGAACAGGCAATGTCCATCTCTTATTAGTGTATATTGTTGCATCTTCTAATCTCTCAGATGGTCCTTCATCGCTGGAAGATTTTGTTCCAAATAAAGCTTCTTCTTCTCCCTTGCGGAACATAATGTCTTCATGATCGAGATGATCTCCTTTACCTAAATCGCAAACAGTGGTGATTTTTCATAAGCGTATTTGGACATTTAAAAACTGGCTATATTTTTTTGGATAAACCTTCATTTTTTTGTTCAAGTATAATATTAAGGTTATAATATAAAAATATGTCAAGTTGAAAACATGTGTTTCATTTCAACAATCATCTACTGTGAAATAAATTTCATCAAATCATCCCAGATATGACTTTTAAATTTCGGCAACATACATATACCCATGATTTAGCTTACCATATGCATATTTGTCAGTTAATCTAAGCCTAGGTTTTGCTTTAGAGATTTTACGATTTTAAAAACAAAAATTGTAGGTCAATAAACAGTATTCCAGTTAACATAGTTCTTGACGTATATGACCCAAGTTACTTTTTTACAAAGCATTGTGTTTTCGCACTTACGTTGTCCAACTGGCTTTTTTTTTAGTTTTCCATTTACGGTAGCGATATCATGGGAGTTTTTGGAGTCACTTTCAATATCATTGTCTTCGTCACTTTCAACTTCATTGTTTTCGTTATTTTCAATTTCATTGTGTTCGTCACTTTTGTCATATCTATTCCTTTTAAACTCATTCATCATCTCATTAAGGTAATGACAAGATACACTCCCAACAGCAATGAAGACGATGACTAAAAGACCTAAGAAGTAAAAAAAAAAGGTAAATATATGAGAAATATTAGTAACAAAGTAGTATTTTTCTAATAATTTTATCTTAATTCAACCGCTGGTTTGATTCTGAACATATTACATTCGTGATTTTTGCATCACTTGGTAAATCTGAGTTAGTGACTTACCTTGTGACTTCATATTAGCAGCAACCTAAAAATAATTTAAACATCTTTTATTAACTGTTAATTATATCAGTTGACTCACGTGACTTCTCAGTTTTACTTGTCAGTTTTACTTGTCAGTTCGACATTTTTTCAACAAGTTTCAACCAAGGCGGTTTAAAGAGAGAAGGAGATACATCTCAGTAGTTTTTCTATTGAAACTATTCGTTGCCGATCTGCAGGTTGCTGCATTGTTTTCAAATTCAGTTTTGTAAACAAAAAATTTAAAATCTCGCGCGTAAATTATAAAAGTAATCATTGCTCATTGTTATTTCTGCGTAAATTATAAATTATTTTTCTAGCGGTAAAAACTCGTTTGTTTTGTAAATTTCTGGTGGTATATGCAGAAAATAAGTAAAATCAGCCGAATATGAGGGTTATATTTTGGAAATTATTGTAAAATAATAAAATAAAAAATCTCAGAAAACAAAAACGCAAAGAACTAAAAGTAAATCATCACCCAACGAAAAACGCATAATTAGAGATGTAACAAATGATTAATATTTTCTTTTGTTCTATGAAAGAAACAATAGCCACCGAACACCGATTCTATACCGAAAATACACTAACTTTGAAGAAAAAAATATGTACCAATATGGAACCTCTGCTGCAGTAGTATTTTTAAAAGTTTTATCAATCTTTTACCTGACGCTGTGCTAGGAGGGAACATACAGAAATATCTACAAGATGTAAAATTATATCATATCTTAGAGCAAAAATTTACACAATACAAGCTTCAAACGCCAGCTGAATCGTTTTGCAAGTAGAGAAAATAAACTTTACCAGCATTAATTGTTATAGTTCAACAGAGCCATGTGTTTTATGTTCTGATAGTTCTTAATATGTTTTTTAAAAGTTCTGTTTTGTCGTTAAAACTCTCGTCTCACTCTCGGCATGTAAAAATACAGCAAAAGCGGCGCAACGGATGGGTTTGAAAGGAGCGCGTAAACAAAAGAAATTTGAATAGAATTTAAATGGGCATCGCTAAGATATACCTCCTTGTTCCAACCAAGAGATTATTTGTGAAATAAAGAGATTTTAGTAAAGAAGTACACGAATATGAAATTGAAATTGCATTGGCACATGATGAAATAAAGTGGTCTAAAGATGCGAATTTAATTACTTTAAAATAACTACATACTGTCTTTTATTTTTGGCATGTAACAAAAAATTCCTTGTAAAAATAATTACATAGAGATGGTTTATTGGCAGCACATTTATCTCGAGTGCTAGAGTGGCCACACCGGAGCACTTTATATAAATCAAGTGTTGCTAGCCTACTTAAAGTTACAAACCAATTGCCAATTAGCGTGTATAACACACAAAAAAGTTGAGTCATGTTATTACGGATAATGGAACTTAGAGAGTTTCTTCGTAAACACAGGTTCCGGTACAATCTCGTCAAAATATTAAAATTTGTTAAAACAAGAACACTGCAGAATTTGAAGTTTGTCCTCACAGGTAAAGTAGGTTATTTTTATGTTATATTCTCGCATGTTACGTTAAAAGTTCTTCAAGACCGTGGATTATGTTGTAATGCAGATTTTAAATACAGTCTACCTGACATCAACATGTTGCAACTTCATTGTTGTGGTGAAGAATTGACCGTTTGACGCCTTTGTCGTATTTAAAATACAGTTGAGACGTACCGTTTAGTAATTTGAATCACAGATTATTTGTTGATAAAAAAGCTACCACATTCTCACTACATTCACACCATTTCGCAACGAAAGTAAATCATTTAGATTCTTAAAGTCATTCAAATTCCCAAAGTACTGTCAAAAATCGTTATGTAAATTACTCTTACCTTTCTCAGAGGATTGCAGCAGCCAGTAAAAAACTTTGTGGTTGATATAGGGGAATTTAGTTGCTTTTATAGTAAATATTGAAAAATAAGAACAAGTTAAATTTTATTTTCATATTAATCTAATTTGTGACTAATCTGCAGCTTGAGTTATGTCAAAACGTGACAAGGACATCCTATTAAGATTTCGGATCATATTTGAGTCATATATATCTGGGAATATCATATCTATATCATAGCCTATTAATCTAACTTGTAACTACTTTTGCAGCTTGAGTTATGTTTACACCTAGCAATGACATTCTGTTAAGATCATATTTGACATCGTGTTCTAAGCAGTAATTAAATGTTTGAAGTCTGTACAGAAAAAAATTGTATGTAAATATATACAGTCAAGAAACGCCTAAAGTTATGTAGTAAAAGTGCATAGTTATCAAGTGTACATCAGCACCATTTCATGAAAATAGTGGATAATCCGTGAAAAATCAACGACATTTCGCCCGTCGCAGCGAAATCGATATATTCGTAGCTGCTTGTTGTTAAATTTATTTATTGTCGGTTAAAATATGTACAAAAAATACAATAGCTCTAATTAAAGTGCTAATCCAAACCGACATATAGACAGAAATATAAATACTATAAAAATAAAGTAAGTGTAAGTGATATCAAAAGAAAAACAAATAACATATTTATGTTATTGTGAACAGACATCACAAGAACAATGCTGGCCATTCCAAAATTTTATCATTTTCTTAAAAATATTCAAAGATTCTGCTGTTTTCATATGATTGGGTAATTTATTCCATATATTTGGACCTAAGGAAGTTAAATTTTTAGTTCCGAAACTTCTGGTATTTATTCTTGGAACCTTGAGATTATTGACATTTTGTGATCTGACAGATCTTTCACTTTGTTGGAAATCGAAAATGTCATGAATGTATAAAGGGTTAAGGCTATGCAAAGATTTGTAAATTTCTGTACATAGCGTTTTAAGCCTGTAAACACTCATGAAATTCCTTCCTGATTTTAAAAGCAGTTCCTCGTATGTACTATCAGAGTCGTCAAATAAAAAACGCAAAGCCCTTTTTTGTATTCTTTCAACTTTTAACAAAGATTTAGTAGATGAAAAATGCCACACTAATGGACAATAGTTAAAGTTGGAAAGTACAAAACTTCGAACAAGAGCAACCTTTGCTTTGTAAGTCAGAAAAGTATCTAGCCTAACTAATGCATTCAATTGTGCCGATGTGTGTTGTGCCTTTTTGATAAGTTCAGAAATGTGAAGATCAAAGTTTAATCTATTGTCAATAGTCACACCCAACAACTTTACGCTATTTTCTGTTTTGATTGTTTTATCGCCAATTGTTAAATCTATGTCACAATTATTATTTTTGTTCCGTGTGATTATAATGGATTGAAATTTTCCAGGATTAGCTATCATTTTGTTATATTTCAGCCACTCTAAAGCTGTGTTTGATTCACTTTCTAACAGTTTTATTAAGTTTGTAATCGAGTTAGAGTAAGCGGAAAGGGAATTGTCATCAGCATAATTGAGAACACTAGCTTTTTTAATAAAATAAATAAAGTCGTTAATAAAAAATATTGAAAAGAATAGGTCCTAGAATCGACCCTTGCGGTACACCAGATAAAATTAATTGAAACAAGCTCAAACTGTTATTTATTCGAGTAGCTTGTTTTCTATCCGAAAGGTAAGACAATATGAAAAGTAGAGAATTCAATACTAAAACCATAAGCACTCAGTTTAGCCAGAAGTAAATCATGTGGAACACAGTCAAAAGCCTTTGACAGATCCATTAAAACTGCACCTACTACATAGTTTTTAATCTAATTTGTCTTTCCACTCTTCGAGTAACCTAATAAGAACATGTTGTGTACCATATGACGTTCTGTAAGCCGATACAAATTCTGACAGTTTAAATTCAATATATGTAACAATTTGAGACTTAATTACTCTTTCATAGAATTTAGAAAATATATTCAACACACTAACTGGCCTATAGTTGCTCACACTAAACTTATCTTTTCCTCCTTTTTTCTAATGGAGACAAAATAGCTCTTTTAGCTCCGTCTGGGAAAACAGAAAGACGAATGCTGCTGTTTATTGCATTTGTTATGGTTTAATCAAATAAGGCTTTGACAATTTAACCATTTTTGCTGTAATTTTGTCTTCCCCAGAAGCCACGCCCACTTTGATGTCACTAAAAAGTTTAGAGACTTCTGATTCCACTCACTTCTTTAAAATAAAATAAATCATCATTTTTGTCACTAGGATGAGAATTTTTGATTTCAACAATACTCGGATGATTTTTAAATTTTTTCTTTATATTATTGATAACTGTGAGCCTGCTGCCATCTCTTGTTGTTTAAGTATCTGGTTTAATTCCACTACATTTTTCAACAATATTTATATACTCGTTGTTAAAAAACTTCAACAAGTTCACTATCATCCGTTATTATCTTATCATTACGAACAATCATTATTTTCTTGTTACCTGTTCCCGGACTTATTCGTAATGAAAGGTTTAACTGTTTTCCAAAAAGTTTTATTAGTTATTATTCATTTTCCATTACGTTGTTAAAATGATCTCTTATCGCTTTTCGTCTCAAATTAACGCATTTGTTTCTTGCTTTCTATACTTGGTGTTATTTTCCTTCGTTTTATTTTTATTAAATTATTTTTTAGACGGGATCTTGAATAAATCGCTTTTCGTAATTCTTTATTCATAAAAGGAGCCTCGTTTCCGCGCACAAATTTAGTTTTTAATGGCGCGTGCTTGTCAATGACTTTTCGAAATATAAATACAAGTTCTTCGTAGTTTTTATTGGGATCTGTTTGATCACATTTAAAATCGACCATACTTAACTCTTCAAGAAAACTTTGCTCGTTAAAATTTTTAAAACACCTATATGATATCTCTTTTGCCTTAAGTCTAACTAAATGAGTCCTCATAAACGTGGATATCATATGGTGATGTCACTCAGACCAGTTTCATAAGACAAAGAGTTTGAAAACTAGCGGGCCTATTTGTTAAAAATATATCTAGTAATGAACGAGCGCGTACTTGTAAAGCACGTTTTTCTTAATTAGATTTTTCAGGTTATATGTAATCGCAAAGAGTAGTTAAATCACCCAAAGCCTGTTGTACTTTTATCGTCACAATCAATATTCATGTCACCCATAACAACTACATTGTCATAAGATCTAAAAGCTAAGTCAAGAGAGCATTCAGTTCAGCAAAAAATCGACCTTATATTTGAAGGGTCAGGTGTCTATATACACTAAAAATAGCCCATTTTTTGTTTCTGATTGTTAGTTCAGAACAAATAAGCTTCGCTATTTTCAGGTTCAAGATTTCTTAATTGTTTGCATATAAGACCTTTCTTGACATATTCCATAAGCCCCCCTCCATTTTTGTCTCTGTCTCTTCTATTTCTGATTTCATAGTTAGAAATTTCAAATTGAGCGGACGGAAACTCTTCACTAATTTTCGTTTCTGCTAAAACAAAATAATCTGGTGATATGTTACTTATAACCTCACGAGTGTCTACTATTTTGTTTCTCAAACTATTAATGTTTAAGTAACAAAGAAAAGGATTGTCTGGATTTTTAAGACGCAAATTTTTTACTTTTTCTATAAATCCACTCACTAGTTGAGCAATTTTTTGAGTTTATGGAATACCCCAAGAACCCCTTTTCAGACATAAAAAACTATCCAAGTATGTACAAAAATTTTTACACAGTACCTCTTTCCCAGAGTCGTTAAGATGTAAGCCATCTTTCCACAAATGTTGTTCAGAAATTAGTTCGTTATTTACATATATATAATTGTACAAAGCTGCATTGTTTTCCAAAATTTTATTTATATTATCAATTCTCTCTTTATTCACACGTCTACAACATACCAAACCAGATAAAAACACCTTTTCTACACCAAATTCATTACACTTTTCAACCAAATTAATTAAACTATGGGCTATATCTTCCTCGGAAATACCAGTATTATTTGAATTCAACACATCGTTAATCCCACCATGAATCACGACAATATCAGGATGTTCATCTATAAAAGTTGGAATGGCGTGGTGGCCCAGATTTTTTACATTCGAACCTGGAAAACACCTTGTTCTTACATCATTATTCATTAGATTGTTACTCATTTCTTTTGTTCTTATTCCCTTTGGAATGCTGTCACATATAATACGTATCTTTTTTTTCTTGTCAAAATGTCTGTCATTATTAGAAGTTGGACGGTATGTGTATTGTTCTCTTTCCGGGTGTTGGTTGATAACCGGATTTGGTCTTTTCGGCGACGAAACATTAACAGGATAAACAGGGTGTGATCTAGATTCTACGTTTGTGTTATGTATATTATTTGTATGGTTTTCCATGACGTTTGTACCCTCTTGGGACAAATAATTAAACCTATTTTTACTAATTACATCATAATTTTGATGTTCCCTTGTTGAAACCGCGATGGCCCATTGGTAACTGTTCGCCAATCATCTTTTTTACTAATTACATCATAATTTTGATGGTTCCTTTGTTGAAACCGCGATGGCGCATTGTTAATTGTTCGCCAATCATCTTTTTTGTCAACTACTTTTAACACATTAGCTTGATTAAAGCTACTTTCGCAAAGTTTAACCACAACATTCCTATACGCTCGGACTTCCTCCTTCAAAAACGCATTTTCCTCTTTAAGTTGTACAACTAGATCGTCAGTAGCACTTTTTCGTATTTTTTCGATTTGATACTGAAAATACTCTTTCAGGTCTGTTATTTGCGTGGTCAAACTCTGGAAAGCGTTACCTGCTGCTGCGGTTACCATTTTGCGTGACAGACAGACACATACGGGTATTATAATATAGACTACCCGGGAGACCCGGCGTCGAAACGCCGGGGTAAGCCACAAGTCACTGTTCTTGAACGCCTTGAAGCGCTTAATAAGAACCGCAAACTGTGCAACACGGTCAGGTGGAGCGCTTTAGTACAGGTATACAGTATGTCGTGAAACTGTGCGGCCTAGCGGTGAAGGCCAAGTTAACCGCATAATAAAAACGGCAAACAGTGTCACACATTTAGGTGGAGCGCTTCAGTACAGGTATGCAGAATATATGTTGTGAATCGAATAAAGCGCACACAACATTATAGTGTTTCGGTTGTAATGTATTTTGGATAATATAACTTTACTGCAACTTTAGCCAAAATAAAAGCACAGTTGACAACCCGTTGTTACCCAGTCATAGCAAAAACAATTAGTCAATATTATTTTATTTTGCGGAATAAGTTTCAGTAAACAGTAACAAATTAATCGTGACACCGGACTGAGCACTTAGTACAGGTATAAACGGTGTCACACATGCGTTATAGGCGTAATTGCCTTTTCCAAAAAAAAACTTATCGCAACTTCAATTTAAATAAAGAACTGACAAAACAGGCTGTTGCTAACACCTGGTTGAACGTTTATTTCACAACGGTTTAAATAAAATCACAGAAAACAGCCCGTCGTTAACACCAGACGAAGCACTTAACAGGTAAACCGTGTCACACATGAGTAATAGGCGTAATACCATTTTCCAAAAATCTTTATCGCTTCGGTTTTAAAAGAAATCAGGAAACAGCCCGGCGTTACCCAGTTCAGTTAAAAAAATTACTCAGCAATTTTATTTTCCCGAATAAATGTTCCTAACAGTATTAAAAGCTGTGGCAACCTGACTGTATTTAGCATACTGTAATTATTATTAGGAATGTTGTTGTTAGCCAAACTGCATTTGGCTACTTTAACTTTTAGTTAGAGGTAGTAGCTAAAGAGCTATAGTTAGATAGCCACAACAACAAATACAAATGAATAATAGTACACCAAACTCAATAAAACTTCAAAACAAAAGGAATAAGTAAAGCTAATTATAGCTAGCTAGTCAAGATGGGTAAAAATCTACGTTCCTTCTTAAAAGTGGTGATTTAAGATTTGTACGTGGGTAAAAAAACGTAAAAATATATTGTGCCTTAACCCTATTCGGTCCGGGGTTTTTCGAACATATCATGACCGGGGGGGCGGAATCCGCCCCCCCCCCCCCCTCAA